>APFE030447544.1:5806-54076 GCA_000404065.3 Pinus taeda
ATTGATAAAAAAAAAAAAAACAAAACAAAACGATGGCATGCATAGAGAAAGAGATTCTAGGGGTAGATTTATAGCTAGGGACAGATGTTCAATTCCCACAACTCCACCTACTCCACCAAGAATTAGAAAAGACACACCTCCATCCCAAACTCATACTCCCAACCATAGGATCCCTGGAATTCAAGGAGCAAAAATTCAATCAGAAGATTCTCCTACATCATCCACCAAAATAGTCCTAGGAGAGAAGACCTTTTTCACCTCCACATGGGAGCCTATTGCAGTTGAAGAACTAGGAATACCGAGTGAGGAAGAAAAAGTAGGAACTCCCTCTCATAGTCCATTAATAGAAGAACCAGAGGAAGAGGGAATAACCTTACAGGTTGAGCCCTATGCTGACTCTGAGGAAACTATAATGGCAGAAGAAGAGCAAGATGGAGAATTATCACTGTTTGGAGGAGGGGGTAGAGGGAGAGGTAGAGGAAACAATGGAGGAGGTATAGGTAATAATGGAGGGGGCAGAGGAAATAGGGAAGTAGATAACTCATTTGGATTCCCTATAGTGGATGAGGAAACACATACCATAATGAAAAACATTTCACCATCTGTCCTCCCAAACTTTTATGGGTTGAGAAGTGAGGATCCTGAAACATTTTTGTTTGAGTTTGAAGTCTTATGCAGAACCTATGACTATCTAGAATACTCTAAAAAACTCAAATTGTTCCCTTCAACACTAAAAGGGGCTACTTTGAAATGGTTTATGGGGTTAGTCACTCAATCCATTAGACTTTGGAATGACATGAGACAAGAATTTTTGGATAGATACTTGGATTATTGTATGCCTACCAATCATAAAGATGAGGTGTTCAAAATGACACAAAAGGAAGATGAAAACTTAGAGGATTTGCTTGAGAGATTCAACTATAATTTGAAAAGAGAAAAAATGAACAATCTAGACGAAGAAACTTTGAAAGCTCTTTTGTTAAAGGCCATTAGAGATGAATCGATAGATATCCTTAACATGATGGGGAAGGGAGATATCTCTCAAATTCCATTGAGTGATATAGCAGAACTATGTGTTCATCTCTTAAGAGGGAAATCTAAAACTAGGAAAGGACCAAGAGATCCTTCTCTTGTTAGAGCAAACAAATTTATAACCGGATCTATAAGTAGGGAAAAAATTGGCAATATGTTTGATGAGTTTAAAACTGACATTTTAGGGAGCCTTAGTGAGCAACTAGACACCCTTAAAATTCAAAACAAGCAGAAAACAAAGGCTAATGATTTAGCCATATTTTGTCCAAAATGCAGAAAGAAACATGCTCTAAGGGAATGTCTTTTAGATGCAAAAATTGTAGAAAATTGTATGATTTTTTCAGAAAGTCATGAGACGGGTTGTCCTTCAATCCCAGGTCTTAATGCTGTCTTTCAAGAAGAAACAGTCCCAAATCCTGCAGAACCTCTTTGTTTTGTTGCAATAAGACCTTGGCAGGGACCACAAAATCAAGGATTTAACAATCCAATGTATTTTCAGCCCGCACCAAACTGGAATTCTTGGCAACAACCTTAGCCTTAACCTTAATCTCAGTACCAATCTCAACCGTGGGCACAAGGGGTACAAAATCCTTATAGGAGATTTGCTCAATATTATCAATATCCTCCATCTTATTAGATCTATCCTCCCCCACAAAATCAACAACCACAACTTCCAAATCAAAACCCTCAACTTTCATTACCATTTCCACAACAACCTCCACAACAAAGTCAAAATCCTCAACTCTTACTTCCATTTCAACAAAAACCCAAATCAGTTACCTGCCCAACCATTGCCAAACCCCAATAATAAAAACCCTCAAAATTATTACATGGTGGAAGGACAACAATTTCCAACTTACATGATTACTCCTCTAGATCTTAATGATGTTCAACTTAGATCTGGTAGGATATTAGAAAAGGAGAAACCTTCTATAGTAATTCAAGAACAAGATAACTCTGAGGAAGACTCTCTAAAAGTCAATAAAAGTTTTGAGGGAACATCCCTCCAAAACCAAAACATTGAAAAATAAAAACAAAAGGAATGAATAAACACAACTCCTATCATTGAGCAACCAGCATCTACTTCTACACCTCCTTTTCCCGAGAGATTACAAATTGATAGAGGGGTAGAAAAACAGATCTTGTTTCCCAAATATGATATTCTAGATGAATTGAAGAATGTTTGTATCAAAATTCCTTTGTTACAATCCATTATGAGAAATTCCTATTCTATCCAAGAAAATAAAGGAGTTGAGCATCAAAAGACCAGGAAGAAAACCAAGAGAAAAAAAAAAAGAATTCACCTGGTAGGAAAGATAGCAGATATCATGATGGGAAAGATTGCCATGCAGAAATATGTGGATCCAGGAAGTCAAGACACATATAAATGGGATTGAAATTCCAAACACATTGATTGACTTAGGGGCAACAATAAACATTATGAGTAGACAAACTATGGAGCAGCTTAAACTTCCTAATCTTCTTTACACACCTACCTTGTTACAACTTGCAGATAGATCAGTAATCAAACCAGATGGTGTGCTAGAAGACATTTCAATCTCCTTAGATTCTTGGGAATATCCTGTTGATTTCATGATTTTAACTCCCAAGAATAATCTAGGAGGACACCCACTCATATTAGGAAGACCTTGGCTGGCCACAGTTGATGCTTTCATTAGTTGTAGATCTCGTGACATGTATATTTTTTATGATAATTCAACAAAGAAATTTACTTTGTATCCTCCAGCAAAAGCAATCACAGAAATAGATGACAAGGAATGGATCGATGAAGAAGATGATATTCAACCTCTCTTTACTATGTCAGGAATTAGTGAAGATAGTCAAATTTTGAACACATTGGAAAATTTTGAAACATCTTCAGAATATGATCATGCACAATTCCAAGAAAAATCTAATGTTGAATACTTGTCATCTAGGCAAATGTCTCTCTATTCTATGGAAGAGTTTGGCAGCTCTACAATTGAAATTTTTCCAGGTAGGACATTGAACATAAACAAAAACTTGGAGAAACTACAACAAGAAAAGCTAACCAAAATATGACAAAAACATTCTGCTGCATTGCATGGGAGTACACCGACATGAAAGTTATTGATCCTAAGACTTGTATCCATCATATCTATATTGAGGAAAACAGTAAACCAATTAGACAACCTCAAATAAGAATGAATCCAAATCTTAGGGAAATTGTGAAAGAAGAGCTCCAAAAATTACTCAATGTAAACTTCATTTACCCAACTTCAGATAGCCAATGGATTTCTCCTTTAGTAATTGTGCCTAAAAAAATGGTAAATGGAGGGTGTGCATTGATTACCGAGAATTGAATAAGCAACCTTGAAAGATCACTTTCCTTTGCCCTTCATAGATCAAGTGTTAGATACATTAGCAGGTAAAAAGTATTTCTCATTCTTGGATGGTTTTAGTGGTTATAATCAAATTCAGGTAGCACCTGAGGATCACGATAAAACCACATTTACTTTTCCATGGGGAAATTTTTCCTACCGAGTGCTTCCTTTTGGGTTATGTAATGCATCTGCAACATGCCAAAGAGCAGTACTAGGAATTTTTTCTGATCTAATACATGATTGTGTAGAGGTATATAAGGATGATTTTACAGTCTATGGTAACACATTTGAAGAAACTTTGGAAAATTTGGAAAAAGTCCTTAAAAGATGTAAAGAAAAAAATCTTTCACTAAGCCATGAGAAATTCTTTATGATGTTTACAGAAGGTATTGTTTTAGGACATCATATTTCAGGAGATAGGATTAAAGTTGACTAATCTAAAGTTGAAGTCATCTCTAAGTTATCAATTCCAAATTGCCAAAGGGATGTTAGAAGTTTTTTGGGATTTACAGGTTACTATAGAAGATTTATAGAAAAATTCACTAAAATAGCATCTCCACTTTTCAAATTGCTTACAAAATATTGTGAATTCAAGTGGAATCCTGAGTGCCAATTAGCATTTGAAACCTTGAAAGCAAGAATATCTGAAGCACCTATCTTAAGAGGACCAAATTGGAAACTTCCTTTCCATATTTCTACAGATGCTTCAGATACAATGCTAGGAGCTGTATTGGGACAAAAAGATTCGATTCCTTATGCCATTTACTATACAAGTAAAAATTTGACTCCCATTAAGTTGAATTATACTATGATTGAAAAAGAATTCTTAGCTGTTGTTCATGCAATTAACAAGTTTAGAAACTATATAACAGGCTATGAAACCTTTGTTCATACAGATCACTCTGCAATTAGATATTTGATGAATAAACCTATTACTAATGGTAGAGTTACAAGATGGCTTTTACTTTTGCAAGAATTCAACATTACTATGCTAGATAGACTTGGAAATCAAAACACAGTTTTGCTGATTTCTTGTCTAGGATTCAAAATATCAAAGAAGACTCCCCAGTTGAAGATAAGTTCCCTTTTGAATATCTCTCTGCAGTAACTACTCAAACTCCTTGGTTTGCAAATGTTGCTAGCTACTTGGTTATAGGGAAGTTACCTTCACATTTATTTCCTAGAGAGAAAAGAAATATTATTCAAGTTAGTGCAAGATATTCATGGATCACTAACGAATTGTATAAAACAAGGCCAGATCTTATGATCAGAAGGTGTGTTAGGGAAGATGAAATGCATGATATTCTCAAAGCATGTCATGATGAGCCATGTGGTGGACAATTTTCTGATAAGAAGACAACCTATAAAATCCTTTCTTTGGGATATTTTTGGCCATCCATCTTCAAAGATGCTAAAGAATATGTCAAAAGGTGAGACAACTGCTAAAGGGTAGGGAAACCTGCTCCCTCAAATGAAATGCCATTACAACCTCAGGTACTTATCGAACCCTTTGAAAAATGGGCTTTAGACTTTATTGGACCTATTAATCCTCCATCCAAACAAAAAAGTATATATTGGTATGCATTGATTATGTCACCAAATGGGTAGAAGCCAAAGCATTACTTTTTGCTAACGAAAAATCTGTAGTTAGTTTTCTTTTTGAGGATATTTTTACTCACTTTGGTGTTCCAAGAGAAATTGTGACAGATCAGAGACTTCAATTCACATCCAACATGATAAAGAATCTTATGGAGGAGTAAAAAATCAAGCATAGGAAATCCACCCTATCATCCACAAGAACATGGTCATGTGGAGTCTACAAATAAAGTGATTGAAAGAATCCTCACTAAGACTGTGCATCTACATAGAAGAGATTGGGCAGAAAGGCTTCCTAAAGTCTTATGGACCTATAGAACTACATGGAGGAACACAACTAGACATACACCCTATGAACTTGTTTATGGGAAACAAGTCCTGTTCCCCATAGAGTTCTGAGTCAAAACTTTCAAGATGGCAGTCCGGTTGGGGATGGATTTATTAGAAGCTCAAAAGCATAGACTGGAGCAATTGAATGAACTTGATGAAATCAGACAAGAGGTTGTTCAAATGACTAGTTTAGTTCAGCAACAGAGGGCTAAATGGCATTACAAGTACATCAAGGATAAGAAGTTTCAAGAGGGAGAGTGTGCATTGTTATTTGATTCAAAGTTTAAAGATGTTCAAGGGAAGTTTCAAACTCATTGACTTGGGTCATATGAGATTGAATTTTTTTTTTCAGTAATGGAGCAGTAAGGATCAGAACAATAGATGAAAGTCAAACTCCTCTCCTTGTGAATGGTCATAGAATGAAAATTTATCAAAAACTAATCTCAATGGAGGAGTCCATCAAGATCTTTCAGAAAATTTTTGAAATGAGGTTGGTGAAGAAGAATCCTTCTTCTCCACCAACTCAGTTTTTTTTTTTTCCTAATATATATATAATATATAATAACAATAATAATAAATTGTATAAGGTTGAAAACTAATCAATGATTGGCATGCTTATATAGAAAATACAGGGTGAAAATCAGAAGTTTCTGACACCCTATATTTTCCATTTCCTTTTCTGAAAAAAAAAATGGTGACTCACTTTGCATTGCAAAATTCATTGTTTTATCTCATTTTCACTCCGTTTTACTTTTGTAAAGTTTCACTTCACTCCACTATCATATTCCACCAATAAATTTTTCCTCTTCAGCGTTTCTTCCATCTCCATTTTTCATTTATCATCTTGTCATATTTTCACTCATGCAGCCATTTCCATTCCATTCATCCATAAGCCATAATTTGTTCTCTGATTTACATTCTGCAATTGTTTTACATTCTGTAGTTGTTTCCACATTCTGCAGTTGTTCCCATTCCATAGCTAATCCTGTTCTGCAGCCAATCTGATTCTGCAGCAACGGTTTGATCATCAGTCAAGCATGAAGAGGTCAATTCATAATAATATCTTATATGCAGGTAATGGAGGAGAGAACAACTTTTGAAGACCAATCACATATAAGCACTTGTGGAAGCAAACAACAATATATTAGCAAGCGGAAGGTATGGTTCTAAAGGTAAAAACAAAAACTTATTTCAAAAATCAATACAAAACATAAGTTGGTATAACTTGTATAATCACATGACTCCTTGATTTATCATTATGAGATTTGATCGCCATGATGATTCTGCCACACCTTCCGTCTTTAATGCTAATGGTCTAATGATGAAATCTCTGTTTTAAACTCAATGGCTCGTACTTAACTGGACTTCTCCGGCACACATGTTAAATGATTAGATTCATGACATAACCTATTTGAATACGACTCTTCAAAACCCTGATTTTTCATTTATTACACCAAGTTTTTCTCTTATACTCCCGCAGCCTTTTTATGCATACAATCACTTTGTTTTTCATATATTTCATGCATACAAACATTCTATTACCTTGTACATGTTAGGGCCTAAATCTACCTTAGGCTGAGAAAGGTAGGATCTAGGGTAACATCAAACCACGCTTAAATTGGTAGCTAGCCCTACCAGATCAAGAGAGGGCTCTCTCCTGTCAATCTCAGTGAAATATGATCAATAAGGGCTTGAGATGACTGATATGATGAATGATCTTAGACTAGGTATGTATGCAAAAGAGTTTGACTGAATATAAAGATGCTTTGCTGGCTCAAATTGAAAGGCGGATTTTGGGTGTGGGGAATGAGGCTTAGTTTTGCATAGATCTCAATGGGGCAAGGTAGGCAACTGATTTGGCACTTCAAATTGAATGAGATGGAGAGATTAGATAGGTGAGGAGTTGAAGAGGGCAAGAAAACTCAGGGATCCTCTTCAAACAGCTGAAAACATCAAAAACTAAAGCAAACCCTAGGTAGAGCACTGCAATTTCAATGGATTCTACCTTTACCCTTGTTTGATTTAGTTAAGAAGAAACAAGATAGATAATGGCATACATAACACATAAGTAAATTCACAATTACAGAAGAAAGCACTATACCAAAACAAAATGCCACATGAATCCCAAAGAGTGCTGCAAACCCTGGTCTCTATTCCTTAGCCAAAATTGTTGATATGAGTATACAATGAAGCTCCAAGCTTTCTCAAAAGTCCAACCATGCTAATGAATGAAAAATCACAAGATATGGACAAATCATAGCTCATCCTAGCCTCTAGGGGTCGATCTCACTAGTTTAGGACCTGTTCCAACTAATTCTAAACTGAGAACTAGAAATTAGGGAGTGGAACAGCTTGCCTCTAGAAACTAGGGAACTAATTCATTCAGTTTCAAACAAATTTTTGATAGATGAATCTACCTCCATTAGTGAAAATTTGACATATTTACATCATGATCCATCCATTTATGTTAAGTTACATCATAAGTTAGACATTAAGAAGGAGAAAAGTCAAACTGTCAAGTAGCTAGGCGAAAAACAGAGTATTCTTGGTCAAACTGAGCAAAATTTACCCAATGCGTCGCGCTGATTTCCCTATGCATAGTGCCTGTTTGCAGCCACTTTTGGAGGCCTTCTTGGTGTCCAAATTTGCTCCAAGTGTTCTTGTTGGAAAGGTCTACTTGTCTACTTTCGAACCCAAGTGAAATTTTTGAATTTGGCCTCTATTTGCCCCTCCAAAACTGAGTTCTCCCAACATTGCTTCCTGTGTGTCAAAATAGGGGCAGTAAGGTCATTTTTTGAGTGTTTTTGACCTTTTTGAGGGCTCAAAACCTGTCAAAATTTCTTGGCCATTGGTAGGCAAGCATATTTTTTCATGCCAAATCCAAAAATTCTGAGTTTTTGTCATTTGGAGGCCCCCATCAAAAGCGAGCGCTAGGTGGCGCGGCGCATTGGGCAGAAAAGTCAGTTTTTGCTCAAAAATTTCTAGTTCCACATTTTCTCCCAGTATTTCTTGTGTTCCCGCACCTAATGGATGTCTCCAACGGACCTTACCACACTTTTTCTTTGTTAAAGATGTGGACCATTGATGCGTTGCGCCACTACCCAGGTGCGTCGCGCCTTTTTGCAGAATAGTTTTGGAGGCCTTCCCGATGTCCAAATTGGCCGCAGGATAGCTCGTTGGAAAGCGTATTGAGTCTACTTTCCAAACCAACTAGAATATTTCAATTTGGAGCTAATTTTCCCTATAAAAAATCAAATCTCCAAAAACTGCTCAAAATGTGCAAATGAGGCTGCCTAAAGACAAAGTGTTGTTGCAGTCAACTTTTGAAGATCTTCCTCAACCCCAAATTAAGCTCATGATAGCTAATTTGAAATATATTTGTGTCTAGTTATCATTGGACTCATCAAGAAAGTCATTAGGCCAACTAAGCTAGGAGAAATATTTATTTTTCCTAGGTCACTTCAGAGGTGCATAAATTCTCTTGAGGCAACTGTATTTTTGACATTTCTCTAAAACCATGAAACCTATGTAAACAGTGAAGGAGGTTTGTCTTCCTTGGCATATTTGGGACAAAAACCTCTCTCAATTTTCCCAAATTCATCTTTTCTTGCTCAGAAACATCATTGGAGTAAAACCTATCCCGATGTGTGGAACAAGGGATTTGTTGAAATAAAGCGAAATGAAGGGGATAAGGGGCTTCTAAATTCTTGAGAAAATTTTTGGAAGTAGGGAGGGATGTGAGGAAGTAGGGGAAAGTGGAATTTAAAATATTGAGTAAGGGGAAGGGGTTCAAAAGGGAAAAACACAGGGCTAGCCTAGAAGATTGTCAAGTTGTAGCAAGAAACTAGGGTTCGTGCAAAAATGAGGAATTTGAGGGATATCAGTGATGAGAAGTGTTTAATAAGGTACATTAAAGATAGGGGAAGGTGTATGAACATCAGGATACAAATTTTACTGATGATTTGACCATCCAAGAGAAATTGCCTTCAAAACCCTAGGAAAAGGAAATGAACCTTACCTAGGCATGACGGAAACATGAACAAGGTGTAAAATGACCCAGTGGAACTTGAAATGATGATGACAACCCTCTAAATGATGGTATACTCTGCTGAATGGTGACATGGACCGACATTTGGACAACTTTAAAAAGAGTGAAAGAAAACCCTAGACCTAATACCTAGTGACCAAATTTTGCTTGAAGACTCACTGAAATGACAAAATTTGACCTTGACACCTTAAAATCACTTTGTAAGAGCATGTTTGATCACTGGAGGAAGGATGCAAAGAATGAAACTAATAGTACACGCAGTCACTCTATTTTCGTATCCTCTGTGTATAACAATCACTCTGTTTTTCACACAGTTTATGTGTACAACCACTTCGTTTTCATATACATTGTGCACATCTGTTTCCACACATTTTATGCATACAACTACTTTATTTTCGTATGCCCTGTATGTACAGTCATTTTATATCATACTCATATTCATTTTACTTCTATGTATTCTGTCATTTTGTCCCCATATCCATAGTTTTTTTTTGTTTCTATATACCAGTTGTTCCACTACCGTATACACAGTCCTCTTTACGCAGTCACTCCATTTCTCAAACAATGAAGGGAATTTTGAAGAATAGCAGACAACAAAGGTGATGGGGCTCATCGTTAGAACTGAACCCATAGGGGTGAAGTACATGGAAGGTTATCCTCAGTTGAAAGGAGTGTTGCAGAAGGCTGGTTGGTTGAGTTTCATTGAAAAATTCAATGGTTACCATAAAGAAATCGCCAAATCTTTTGCCAGATCGTTTGATGGAATGGATGTGGAAATAGGTGACATAAAATTTGCAGTGACCGAGTCTTTTATTGCTAAAGAAACTGAGCTACCAAGGCTAGGAGAGAGGTGGTCCAAGAACAAATAATTTCATGATGAAACCTGGAAGGTCATTCTCAAAAACCAGGTATGGGCACTTCAATTTTTAGGAAAGGGATTCCAATCTATGCACTTAAGAGCAAATGGAGTAGCATGTTATTAATTTTGCAAAAGTTTATTACGTTCAAGGGAAGATTTGGTTCCATGTATGTATATCACATAACATTGTTAATGAATTTTCTTGAAGATGGAACCCTCAATCTCCCATTTTCCTGTTGAATAGTTTGAGAAGAATGGCCACTAATATTCAGAAGAAAATTGAAGTAATAGAAACCACTCTTTATCACCTTGGACTAGTAAAATTTTTAGTTGAATATCACTTAAAGAGTGTAGGGGACACATGGGAGGAATTTTTGGTCAGAAAATTCTTCCAAGATGCCCCAGAATTGCCTGAGGGAAGTCCTACAAAAAGAAGTAGGAGAAGGAATACCACTCTCATCATTCAAAACACTCTTGAGACTTCAGCGCAGAAAAACAATGAAGAAGAGCCCATCTTTGAAACATTAACAGAGATCAAAAAGCAGACAAAGTAGAAAAGAAAATTGAAAGGAAAGGTTGAGGAATCCCACAAAAATATTCTTGAACCTTCATCATTTAAGGAGATTGAACAAATGCTTTCTGAGAGACTAGTCAAAATCAGGGATCAGCTCAAGAAAGAGAAGGAGAAAGGAAAAAGGAAACAGGTTATAGAGGAAGAAATCATAGGCTCCCAAAGTTTGAGGAGACATTCTAGACTCAGGGACAAAGAGAAGAAAGTAAAATAAAAAGAGACCCAGTTCATAGATTTGCGGGAAGAAACTCCAACTCAGTCCCATGAAAATATTCCATATGAGCAAATCCCACAGAACTCTCCTCAACAAAAAAATGAAAGTAGCCCCAGGAGAGCCTCTCTAGACATTGATCCAATCCAAGAGCAGATTTATGACTACATAGAGCCATTGGAGAAAAAGGGTACATCAGTGGACCCACGGACTTCATCTACTCCTGAGCAGCCTGCCACATCACAAGAGACTTTAACTAGCTCACTTAAACAAGAAATATATGAGCTAGAAGTTCCAAATAGGCACATCCAAAGAGAAAATGAAGCCTTAAAATAATAGAACAAGTTGGATAAGATTATCCATGATAACACTATGCTTCACTTAGGTTTATGGCACAAGAAGAACAAAAAACTAAAAAGGAAGAATAAGAAGCTAAACAAGGCACTCATTAACCTCAAGTACAGATTCCTCATGAGGAAGCCTAGGATGGCAGTTGGTGCAAAGAAAAGCAAGAAGAGGTTGGATGTTTTGGCTGAAGTTTCAAAACAAATGCAGTAGGAGGAGGGAATTCACAATTTTGATTGCATGGGGACATGCAATAGTCTTGCAGTGGGGGTATGTTGAGTTCCAAAACTGTCTTTCCTTTAGCTACTTTTCTCATCCTTCCTTCTCTGTTTTTCCATGAAATATGCATTCTTATCATCAAAAACCATTATACATTGCATCAAGGAGTATATTTCAGTGATTTACATGTTATACTGTTATGTTTTCTATTTGAATAGGTTTTTGTATTTTAGCTACAGAACACAGCCACATCCTGCAGCTAATCGGTTGTTCCACAACTACTTCCACGCTTTTGTAGATTCTAGGTGTCGAGAGGGGAAAAGGACTACATGGGTAGCTTGGAAAACATCAAGGCATGGATCGTATCCTATTCATTTGGCCTAGATCGATGAGGAAAACTCTGGTCAAAGGGAAGTCAAACATAGAAACCTATGGCAAACAAGACTCTGTTTTGCACACGTTTCTTAGTGATGGGATCCGAAGCAGTTTCCTGAGGCCACGAACTTCATCTGCCACCTAAGCGAACGGAATCCAACAACCATTACCATAAGATTTACGTTTCCAAGCAACCAAGGACAAGAATTCTGCATACTTGCCTGTCTACGTGTTTTGCTGTAGCTTATTTCTCTCTTTAAAGCAGCTGTATAATTTCCCTATAAATACCAGTGTGAAGAATGCAAAACGAGTTCAGTTTTTGCTTACGTATTAAGTTCAGATTTCCGCTTTGCAGTTTGAAGAACTCATTCTCTATTTTAATATAAAGACTCTGTTTCAATGGATACCCGAAGCGTTGTTGAAGTGTTGATTAAGTGTTGATAATACGAGACCTTTGCAGAGGGCCCCTACGTTGGTCAAGGTTACATTTTATTTCTGTTTTGTCTTTCATAGTTAACTGTAAATTCACTGTGTTTTTTCTATGATGTTTATAACCATTTTCTAACTCTATTCATAATGTAGCTTGTGTCATCTTCTTATTAGCACAGAATAGCTCTTTTTGTTTCACTACTTTTTAGTTTCTTATTAGTAGCTTGAAGTTGATATCAGTAGCATAGAGTACTTTAGATTTGCTAATCATTAGTCTAGCTTCTTTCATTTGTTGTTCATTAGTCTTTAGATTTGAATTTAACTGATCAATGCCATTTTGTTGTTAGTTTAATAACTCATGTTGTAAGTGAATGTTTCTGAAAGCCCTTTCAGTTGATGGTTCATCTTAAAACTAAGTGGTGAAATATTTCATTTATGAATGAGTCTTTCTCTGCATTTTTATGTTTACTTTTTCTTAGAACAATGAAGTATGGAGTCCCTCAAAATGCTATCACAAGGAGGTTGTTCTCCCAAAATTGTGTAGCAGAGTGACAAATCACTTCATTTCGCTGTTATAGTAGATTAGTTGCAATTTCACTTTCAGTCTTAGTCATTCATTTAATTTCGTTGCAATCTCGTTTTCAGTTTTAGAACAATGAAGTATTGAATCCCTCAAAATGCTATCACAAGGAGGTTGTTCTCCCAAAATTGTGTAGCAGAGTGACAAAACACTTCATTTAGTTTTTATGATAGATTAGTTGCAATTTCATTTTCAATCATAGTTTTTCATTTAGTTGCAATTCCATTTTCCATTGTTCATTATGTTTTGATTCTGTAATAAATTAGACAATAATTGTAATCTTATTTTCAGTATTTCATTTTTGGTTCATCATAGATAGTTGCAATCTCATTTTCAGTTTCAATATCTCATTTAAGCTTTGATTTTGTAATTGGTTAGATAGTAGTCTTAAGTCCTTTCAATCTATATTTTGGAAACAATCAAAATAGCAAGAAGAGAAACTCTGTTTTCATTTTCTTGGTTAAAACTTTACTTCCAAATATGGCTTAAAGCAATTGCTCTCATTTCATTTTCTTAGCAGCAGTAGATTTAAGATTTTGTTAGGAATTAAAAGATCAAAACCCCAAAACAACTTAAAATTCAAAAACACTGAAGTAGGAAGGGCCATCTAGCACATATAGTGCACTACACTTCATCAGTTTACGATACCTGGATTGATAATTTATGTAGAGAAATTTAGGACACTAAATTGACCAAACAACAAGCATAGGCTAGGTTAGAGTGGGATTTATTTAAAATGCAGTATTCCTCCATGCCAGTCTAGTTGTAGTTACACATTTTTCATTTTATAAAGATGACCCTACATGCTTTAGGTATCCAAGTTATCAACAGATCTCTCCTAGTTCCCAACAGATGCTAATGAGTGGCTTTGGTTTGAATTCCACCTCTGATTTTCCAGTTCTCATGGGCTCATTGAAAATTTGTTTGATTTGCAAAGTAACGATGGATTTAGAATCAGGAGACTCATTAGCAGGTTATTGAGGAAGGAAAAGGCTGAAGGTGGTGAATGAGGGCCATCTGAAAAAGGTAAAAACGAGATTGGAGGGCTGAAATTAGTTGGTTGAAAAGGACTGCAATTCAAAACAGTAGGAAAATAAACTTTGCAGAAAAACAAAAAGGAAAAGACAGACATGCAACTAAATTAATAGCAAAAATGAAATGAATTCTAACCACTTGAGGAGGTAACCGGCATGTGGTGGCTACTGGAAGTATCTCTTCAAATGTTGGCCATTAACAAGGATTTTTTCAGTTTCTCCCTGTAAAGTTTTCAACTTGTAAGTTCCTTGACCAATTTTTTCCGCAACTTGGAATGGGCCTAGCCATAAGTGTTGCAATTTTGTGTGTTTACCTTTTGGCTCATTCAACTTGTCCCATTTCAGGACTAGCTCTCCTACGTGGTAATCTTTATCTCCTGCCAGATGGTGATCAAACCACCTCTTCACAATCATTTGGTGATTTTTGAATTTATTTATGGCTTTATCTCTCAATTCTTCTAACCTCACCAGTTGGTTGATTCTTTCTTGAAGCAAGGCTAAAGGGGTTCGTCTTGAAGCTTGGGAGAGCTATAAAGAGGGAAGGGTAACGTTTGGAGGTAAGATAGCTTCCTGTCCATAGACGAGGAAGTATGGGGATTTTCTTAAGGCCACTTTTGGGGTGACCCTATCGTCCCAAAGGGCATTTGTTAGAGCATTGTGCTAGTTCCTCTGCTGTCAGCGACAGGTTTACAGATTATGTGTATGAGGTTCTTATTTGAAGACTCTGCAACTCCATTTCGCTGGGGGTAATAGTTTGATGCATACCTTATGTGAATTGATTTATCAATAGCAAATTCAGTTAATTTCAGTGATGAAAAGTAATAAGAATTATCAAATATGAGAGCATCAGGGATGCCATACCTGTTGATAATGAATTTCTCAATAAATGATATTACCTCGTCTTCGTTTACCTTCTAAAGCGGGATGGCTTCAGTCCATCTGGTGAAGTAGTCAGTCACTGTAAGTATATACTTATGCTACTGTGAAGAATTTGGAGTGATCTCGCCTATGATATCTAGGCTCCATTGCTGGAATTGGCGATAAATCATAACGGGCCTGAGGGGAACAACTGACTTTCTTTCTTGTCCTGCGGTGGTTTGACACACCTTGCATTTACGAGCATAGGCATACGAGTCTTTGAACGCTATGGGCCAATAATATCCAGCTCTTAACGGCAAAAGAGGAAGCTCTGGTTAACGCAGAGGAAGTATGTCGAGACAATATTGCAGAGATTTAATATGTAGGATAGTAAACCAGTGAAGGTTCATATTCCTATAGGTGTAAAGTTATCTGCTAAACAGTGTCCCAAGACACAAGAAGAGGAAGAGGACATGTCTCGTGTTCCATAAGCAAGTGCAGTCGGTAGTCTGATGTATGCAATGGTCTGTATTAGACTAGACATTGCACATGCAGTTGGAGTATTGAGCAAGTTTATGTCAAAACCAGGAAAGGAGCTTTGGACAGCAGTGAAGCGGGTTTTCAGGTATTTGCATGGCACTAGTGATTATAGTTTGTTCTACCAAGGAAGACCATGATTGGATAGAGTGTTGGATATTCGTGGCTTTGTTGATGCAGATTGGGTTGGAGATTTGGATCAGAGAAGATCTACAAGTGGGTATGTGTTTAACCTATTTGGAGGTACAGTCAGTTGGATGAGTAAACAATCTGTAGTGGCACTATCAACTACAGAGGCAGAATACATGGCAACCACTCATGCAAGCAAGGAAGCAGTTTGATTGCAGAGATTGTGTTAAAGTATGGGGTTAGTACAAGGAGCTATAAGGATAGACTGTGACAGCCAAAGTGCAATTTTCCTGGCAAAGAAACCTGCATATCATTCAAATACAAAGCACATTGATGTTCAATATCACTTTGTGAGGGATAAGATAGAAGACAAAAATGTGTTGCTAGTAAAGGCGGACACTTTGAAGAATACTGCAGATGCATTGAAAAAATCTGTGAGCTCTGAGAAGTTCTCTTGGTCTAGAGAAACAATGGGCATTGCAGGGATGGATAAATGACTAAGCTCTCTTGTGGCCCCCTGTGGAAAGAAAACAACAATTGGGATAATGTTGGGTTGTGTTATATTCTTTCCACGACTAGCCCGCGTAGTTAACCGGGGGGTTAGAGAGGGGGCGAAGCCCCCCCTTCGTTGCGCCGATTATGTAACGGGGGATCACAGGGGGTTTGAGGGGTGCAAGTAACCCCACTCTATGGGGTCCAGGGAAGTACCCTAGAAAATTTTGGTTTTGTAACCTATGTTAGGTTGAGCGGACCCACCTATGGTTTTATGCATGATTTTCACACACGTTTTTGGACGCGACGATTTTTGGTCCATGGTTTTGGACGCAATGGTTTTCGGTCCATGGTATTGGATGCTTCGACATGTAAAAATATGTATTATAACATTGAAAGAAACATAATGAAAAATCAAGCTGGTAGTCCCGATTTGGGATCCAAGGGAAATCTCTGTGTATATGTGTTTTATGTGTTATGCTCTCAAATTGTTTATTTTATGTGTTTTGGTGATTTGGGCATGTTTGTGAAGCATTTCCACTGTAAAGAGTTATAATGGGAATAAGGAAGCGATGGAAGGTTTCGTGGGTCGAAAAAGTCCTTAACCATTAAGGGGGCCTTAACCATTAGGCATTGAATATTTGACTTGGCATCGAGTTAAAGTCTCTAGGACAAAACAGATCATTCAGAGAGGTGAAAGATCATTTTTTTAGGGAACCCATTCAAAATTGCTATTAAGGCAAGTTTTAATAGGGTGGTGGTTGTGGCCACAATAGGGACAAGGTTGTTCTTTGGGGAATTTTGTGGGTGGGGGGGGGACATGTTAGGGTCCTAACCTCCCTAACCCTTAAAGCCTATATGGAATACTATTTATTGTTATGTAATGAAGGCCTACATTAGTAAATAATACCTATTTTGTAGTGTGAACATAACTAAATTGTAAGAACAATTACTAGAAGGTTCTACCTATCAAAAAGTTCCTTCCATATAATTTTCTTAAGGGATATAAGTAGTATACATAATGTGTAAGAATTGTAATATATTTATTATGGAATCATTTGTAATGGGGGTCTACTTTGTTAGAGGTTTCCCCTCCAAAGAGACAAGTGAACAATGATAAATTTATTTCAGTATGGATCATATTTTCACTATGCTCACTAATCTATTTATTTCCGCAATATATTTGGATTAATAATTATGCTCTTGATTTGAATAATTATATTTTGTATCCTACAACTTCCAATTGGTACCCTCTAGCAAATCAAATTGGAAAATTCACAAGTAAATGTGACAATATTGAGAATATTCTCAAGATCAACCTCTTCCATTTCAACCCCAAGACCAATGGTTTGATGCTACAACCTACTGGAGGTATCAACGACAATGACAATAAGCTTTGTTGCCACCTCTTGTACTTGCTATACCTCCTATATAAGGTACTACTCAATGAGCTCTCAAGCAATCCCAAATACCTTGCACTAAATTTGAATAATAAATAGGTCCAAACCATTTACAATTATGAGATGAAAAACTATAAATATTATTCGTTAAAATCAATGAAATTGAATGATTTAAACTTACATTTAGCAAGAGTGATCACAACTCCTTCGCCTTCACTGAACATATAAAACATATGAACCCTAAAAAATAGGAAAATCAAGAAATAAGCTATCAACCTCTCAATAAACCCACCTTATCTTTAGAGGTTTCAATAAAGGAAAACCTACATTAACTCAAAAATTGAAAATATATACATTGAATAAGTTTAAAATTATATATTTTAAACTTACATTGTATTTAGGTGAGGGTCACTGTCATGTTGAATGCAAAAATATATTTGGAATAGTGATATGTTGTTATAAAAATAATAAATACATATGTTATTTTTCTCTTAATGGGTTTCTGGAATCCTCAATAGTGTGAACGATTCATCTCGATGTCTAAGTGTGTCCTCTGCTGATCATACACGTATATCACTTTCAAGTATGAATAGGAATTACAAAATTCAAAGTACCGATTTCGACAGCTCTAGAGTCCATTTCAACAATTTCAACACAAACGTAGCGGGCCTATCAAATTCCATCCTCGCCTTCAATTAATTGGATATAAATACATGCCAACAAACTCACTTTTCTGCGGCAAATCTGCTTTTAGGAAACGTAAAGTTGAAGTATCACACATATCACTTTCAAGTCACGTGGATTAAGTAAAGGTGACGTGCTTTAGTTTTCTGCGACAAATCTGCTTTTAAGAAACTTAATTGTTATATATACACGTGTTGCATGCGTTCCGGTATGATGCTTCTCTTGTCTATGTTTTTTAAATATGAAAGTAACATTTGATTCTGTGGACGACTGGCCACAGCGCACAAACCCAAAAGGCGAGAATTCTGGTGGAAGGAGAATTTTCCGTAGTAACTCAATTCTGGTACAAGGAGAATTTTCCGTAGTAACTCAATTTTTTATGGAAACTATATTCAAACTACATTGTATGCCTTACTCTGTTGTCTCTCACCATGATCCAACAGTTACTAGCCATACTTTTTAGTATCCAAGGCACCCAATTGCACGTTAGCATTTTCTATCATCTCCAAAATGATGGTCAAATAGAAATTGTTAATAAGTGAGTGGAAGCATATTTGAGGTATTTTGCATTTGAACTGTTGTTTCAATGGGTTTAGTGGTTATCTATAGCTAAACGTTGGTCTAATACAACTGATCATGGTGTTATTTGCATCACGCAATTTGAGGTCATCTACAGTCAAAAGCCTCCATTAGTGTTATCTTACTTACAAGGTGTCTCTAAGATATAGGAGGTTGACAAAACCTTTATAATTGAAATTCATGTTTATGCACTCTCAAAGGTAATTTGATCACGACTTAGAATCGAATGAAGCTACAAGTTGATCAACATCGCTTTGAACAACATTTTGCTATGGGATCAAGTGCTTCTTTATCTACAACCATATAAGAGAACTTCTCTCAAAGTATACCATTACTAGAAATGTGTTACAATGTTTTATGTCCCCTATAAAAGCAATCCGGTTTTTCATGTCTCCTACTTAAAGAAGGTGATTGGATCCAAGTGACAAGTTCAAACTAGTCTACTTGAATTGGTTGAAGAAGGTTCCGTTTGGTTGCAGCCATAAGATATCCTTGATCAATGTGAACATCATCTCTGCCAATGCATAATTCAAAAAATTCTAATCTAGTGGAAGAATACACAACTTGACAATGCCACACATAAGCCAATTTCCATTTTACAACAATTTCCACATTTGAAGCCTTGAGGAAAAGGTTGTTCTTTAAGGGAAAGCATGTTAAAATCCTCATCTGAGTACTAACCACTAAGATAGATAGAAAACTATTTATTGTTATGTAATAAAGACCATCATTAGTAAATACGTCCTATGTTGTAAGATGAACACAACTATTGTATGAAGCCTTATTAGAAGGTTCCACATACTAGAAAGTTCCTTCTATCAAATTTTCTTAAGCAATATGAGTAGTATATATAGAGGTAGAAGCATTGTAAAATATGCCTTGTGGAATCATTTGCAATCAAGCTCTACTTTGTTGGAGGTTTCCACTTCAAAGAGGGAAATGAATAGCACTTCCATATTAATAAAGTTATTTCATTTTGTCTCACATTGTTATTGTGTTCAGTTTCTCTTTCAGTGACATTGTTATTATGTTCACGTTTCTCTTTCTTTCTACAATATATTTGGATAATAATTATGCTCTTACTGTGAATAATTATATTTGGTATCATACAATTTCCAATTACTACACCATAGCAAACCAAATTGGAAAATGCACAATTAGATGTGACAATATTGGAAATATCCTCAAGATTTTTCCATTTCAACCCCAAGACTAATGGTTTGATACTACACCATATTGGAGGTCTCAAGGAAAATAACAATAAGCTTTGTTGCCACCTCTTGTGCCTCTTATGCCTCATTTGTAAGGTACTACTCAATGAGCTCCCAAGCAACCCGAAATGCCTACGCAACATGCACTAAACTTGAATAATAAATAGGTCCAACAAACTTACAATAATGATGTGAAAAACTATCAATCTCTCTCATTGAATTTGATGGAATTAAATGAGCTAAACTACATTTAGCAAGAGTGCTCGCAACTCTTTCACCTTCACTTATCACTAAATATATAGAACATATGATATGTGAAGAATACGAAAATAAAGAAAACAAGCAATCAATATCTTAATAGAACCCACCATATCTCAAGAAGATTGAGTAAGAGAAATCCTATATTAATTGAAAATTTTAAATTTTGGGACAATTCAATAATCTATGCAAAAATACCTCTCCATCAAACTATTAATGATGTTCCCATCTACAATGAGTTCGTCAAAAAAGTCTACATTAAGGAACAATTAATATTATAGGGTAACTTGCTAATCCCATGTTAGGAAGAGTTTTTCCACCCAAATATATTGTTCTATGATGTCTTATAGAAAATGTCTACATTAATAATAAGAACTTGATCCATGTTATCTTAATAAACATGAAAAATGATTATAATGATAACCAATGAAAAATGATTATAATGATAACTAAACAACCATGCTTAGATTAAATGTAAGAGAATTATTAAAACGCGTTCCTAATTTCCTCTAATTTTCAAATAAATAAATTATCAACCTAAAAGAAATTTTAAATAATGTTAATATTGAATTGACCATATGTTGCTATGCACCAAATCCTTCTATTTTCATTGGCTGAATAAGTTATCTAACCTAACAATGGCACTTAGAGTGGCTTGAGTGGGCCTAATGAGACGTTGAGTGTGGGAGTCACATGTAGGGGATAATATTGTTTTATGTGGTATTTAGAATCATTCAAGCTTCACACAATCTAATTAAGAGTTTCTCACAATATTGGTAGCAACATCTTCAAAGTTATCCATTATTCTTCCAAATTAACAATTATTTTTTCATCCAACATTAAGACTAACCTCAACTTAAACTAAATTAAAAAAATAATCCTTATAATAATATTATATAAATACATAATCATTATTTCATTTAACCTAAAACTAACTTAATATTGTTGTCATATATTTTATAAGCATATAAATGTTTATGAGTATGTTATATATGTGTCATTAATATATAATATATAAAGAAACAAAATTAAAAATATTATTTAAATATATAAAGTTTCTCGCTTGTATCATTATATATTATATTATTTTAGAAAATAATGATAACTCTTGTGATGGTATTTTGTACATGGATATATATATTTTATTTATTATTTATATTAATTTAATGGTGGGAAAATAAATCTTAAATTAATTATTAAAAGAAATTTAGAAATATATTATTAATGAGATGTATATTAATATTTATTTTATTGTCCACATGGAGTAGCTCAAGTGGCAATGGCTGTGAATGAAGTCTCACCGACTGGAGATCTTGGGTTTGATCTTGTGCTAACTTTCCCCCGTAGGGGGTGAATAAGGACATGTAAAACTCGAAAATGAGAGGGTCCTACCAAGCTTACAATAAAAATTAAATATTAGTGTATTTATATATTTATAAATTATAATAAATATATTAAAAATAAAAATACAAGTTACTTAATAAGAATATAGAATTAGAAGAATATGAAAATGATATTTTCAATCAAAGTTTGAAATCCATATGCAGATGTAAAATTATTATAAAATTAACAACTCATGAATATATTACTTTATATTAATGATTAAATAATATAAAACATATTTTAATATGATTTAATATAGTATAGGAAAACTTCAAAACTTTTAATAGAGAATGATCACATAGAAGAGGTATAAAGTTTAGGTTAGGTATTGTCTCTATTGCAACCTTATGTTGTAGATAGACTAAAATTTTTTATCCATCCTTAGTACCCATATTTTACTCCTCTTAGGCCTCCATCGAAGAAGAATAGCTCAATTTTTTAGAGTACCCATTGGAGGGTCATAAAAATTTTAGCCCCACAAAACCCTATTTTGCTGGATTGAGAGGAAACACATTCTAAACCCTCACCTATGACATCATGGAGATCACACTAATCACACTACGACGACAAACTCATCATTTGTCTCTTGTATGTTTCTGCATATGCCACAAAGGAATGCCATGTAATCTTTGTATGATGCTTTTCTCAAGGGAATGACATGTAACCTAAACATGTCCCTTTTTATATGTCATCCTTATGATTTATTTCTACTTGTAATTTGACGCGAGAACTATTTCTTTAGGCTATTTTTATTCTAAAACTGACAAATGGGTTGTTTTAGAGTCTGTGGTCTATTGATATATTGTTATAGGATTACACTTTCCAGCTTTTCCTTGCCACGAACGATACAAGGACTCGTTGAACATTGATGATACACAGAAGACTCATTTTGGACGCGCTAATCTCCTTTAATTAGTAATGAAGACTGATTTGGAAAAGTGTTTGGTCAAAGTCAGTTCAACGATATTTATGGACAACACAACTGAAGTAGTTAGGATTTTCCATAGATGAATTGTTGTAATTTGGAAAAGATTTTACAACTTTGTCCCAAACATGGAAATTGTTACCAAACTATTAATATGTATTATCGATTTAGATCACATGAGAATCAAGAGATTCTCATGATGATCTTATCTTTGTAATCTATAATTATAAAAAGGTGTGCTCTCTACCGGTGAGCATATATATAGATAGAGAGAGAGAGAGAAAAAAGGAGCACTAACATTATAGTCATGTATGTTTCATTAATGCAAATCTCAATCATTGATGGTACCATACCTTTTTGTTGACTAACTTGTGTGTTGTGTAGTGTACCAACCCCTATTAGGAAGGAACGACACTCCTTCTTTGAAACAATCGTTGGTTAAGAAGGTACTCTAGCATATTGATTTATTTTTCGAAAATAGCAACAAGAAATGCTAAATATAGAAGTGCTAAAAATAGCACTGCTATAAATAGCATTTTGGGATACCTTCCTATTTTAGTCAGTGCCTGAACTAAAATTGAGAAGTAAAATTCGAATTTGTTCTTAGCAGCTATTTGATAAATTCGAATTTGTTCTTAGCAGCTATTTGATTAATAATTAATTAATTCATGAGTTAATTACTTGGAGAAAACCAATCATGAAGTCTGTGTGAGGACATGCAACAATTATCCCATTGATTGAGGAATTTATCCCTTAGTTAAAGAGATAAGGATTAGTTGTAATTTGAGTTGTAATTAGTTAGCTCAGTTAACTGAGTTAAGTCCAGTTACATTAGTTCAAATAGTTTGTTGAACTAATTGTGAGTTCAGTTAGTTAATGCATGCATGCATGTAACTGTTGCACTTCAGGTAAATGAATATTCTCTCATAAATAACTCATGCATGTCAGCTCAGACAGAGACCTAGTTGAGATTAGATTATGGGACAATGTACTATCATTTGCAGGAATATTCCATGAAGGATATCTCTTGCATGCAAAAGGAATTCATTTCTTGGAGATTGCGCAGTTACTTTTGGGTTTGGTGGTTGTGTGATGAGGCCAATTCACACAGGTGGTAGCATTGGACCCCAAGGAAAACTGCGCAAGGAAATAGGAGGCTTGGAGGGCTAAGGGAAGGCATATCTTGTGTCTATTCAGTCTACGAGTTGTATTGTTCGATTGTACTGAGAGCAGGATAGCTTGAGAGCTAATTCTTTGTGTAATCTGAACATATTTCCACTTGTATGATAATATAGACATCGGGATTTTTAGCTCGGGCTTTCCCCAAAGTATTCTTCTGTGTTCATGTGTGATTGCTTTCTCATTCTCAGTTATATGTGTTCTATTTGATCTTGCTCATATTCGATTAAGCTTCTGCAAGTTTTTTGTAGAAGTAGATCTTGTGTTTTGCTTTAGTATATTGCATAATTTGTTGATCTGCAGTGGGAATTTCTACATGGTATCAGAGCAAAGGTGATCAAAGGAGAGAAAAATATATGAAAAGGGAGAAGTTCGAAGTTTGAGGTTCCTGAATATAGAAATCGAGTTCTTATCACATCTCAATTTCACCAATGGCATTTAGTGGTTTTAGACTCAAGTATGCCATTTCACCAATGGCATTTAGTGGTTTTAGACTCAAGTATGCCCTTGATGGCAACTTGAATTATATATCCTGGAAGGAACGCATGGAAGCAGTATTAGAGGACAACAGTCTAAAGGACTTCATTGATCAAGAAGTCCCCAAGCCGGCAACAGCTAATGCTACAGAATTGGCGGAATGGAAGAAATGTGTGGCTAGAGCAAGGAGAATCGTCCTGGAGGGAGTTCGAGACCACATTGTCTCAAGCCTCCATGGGAAGGAGACACCATTTTCAATGTGGAAAACATTGAAAGATCTATATCAAAACAACAACGATCAGAGGAAGCTGGCGCTGAAAGACAAGCTTTGGAAAATAAAGTGTGAAAAGGGTGACACGATCTCTACATATTCGAAAAAGCTCACCACCTACAGGGATGAGCTTGGAAGTGTAGGGATCACGACAGTCGATGATGACATGGTGAGTCTTGCACTCCTCGGTCTTCCTAAGAGCTGGCATAGCTACCAAGACTCTGTAAATGGATGAGAAAAACTGCTAGATTGAGAACGACTTTGGTCAGATGTGATGCAGGAGGAGATAAGAAGAAGCACCAGAGATGGATCCTCATCAAAGCAATATGATGAGGAAAATCTAGCCTTAGCAAGTAAGGCGAGAAAGGTAAAAGGGAAGGCGTCCCATTCCAAATCCAATTCTTCCCATGGTGGGAAGAAGTTTGACAAACCGAAAGTGTGATGCTTTCATTGTCATGAAGTGGGCCATCATGCTACGAATTGTCCACAGAAGAAATCCAATAAGGGATCCTCGAAGGGATCTGATGGTGAGGCACTGGCCTCATAGTTTGAGTTGGATTTATCTCTTATCTCATGCATGGTTTCATCCATGGTGGGATGTTTTTGGTACCTGGACAATGGAGCTTCATTCCACATGTCTAGTGACAAGAATCTTTTTAGTACCTTGGAGGAGAAGGATCTCCAGAAGTGGATCAAGATGGGCGATGATGGAAAGTACTGTGTTTCAGGAGAAGGTATGGTTGTGTTTCAGAGGGAGCATGGAGCTCCTCTCACCCTGACTGATGTAAAGTATGTGCCAGGTCTGAAGAAGAATCTTGTGTTCGTTGCTATGATAGAAGATAAAGGCTATGATGTAGTCTTTAGTAAAGGAAAGGTATTCCTGAGGTATATTGGCACTGGACAGACCAAGCGAATCAGCATTCGAGTAAAGAATCTCTACAAGCTAGAGGTAGACAACTGTGCTGCATTGAGTTCCAAAGATGAGATGGTGTAGAGCCAAGATTTTGGCGCGCTATGGCATAGAAGATTGGGCCACTTGCACCATGGAGCCCTGAAGATCATGCAACAGATTTCTACTGGACTTCCCAAGGGAAAACTGGAGCAGACGAATACATGCAAAGGTTGTACCTTGGGTAAGTATGCAAAATCTTCCTTTCCGGATCGAGACAGTAGATTTGGAGAAATCCTGGAGCGAGTTCACACAGATGTTTATGGACCATTCTCTACAGCCTCCACCACTAAACAAAGGTACTACGTTATTTTTATTGATGATTTCTCTCATAGATGTTGGATCTACTTTATGCAAAAGAAGGATCAGACCTTCTTGAGGTTTTGTGAGTTTAAAACATTGGAAGAGAAAGAATCTGGAAAGAAAATAAAATCCTTGCGTAGCGACAATGCTGGAGAGTATGTCTCCCAACAGTTTAAGGACTTCTACGCCGCAGAAGGAATTAAATGGGAGTTGACAGCACCCCATAACCCACAGCAGAATGGGGTGGCTGAAAGGAAGAATAGATTGATTGTGGGAGAAACTCGAGTGATGTTGCATGACCAAAGCCTACGATTGTATTTTTGGGTTGAGGCATGCAATACAATAGTATAATTGCAGAATAGAAGCCCGCACCATATACTGGGAATGAAGACACCTATGGAGGCCTTTTCCGGGAGACGACCATATGTGAATCACTTTCTAATATTTGGATCATCGGTTTATTGCCATGTGACCGAAGATGCCTGGAAGAAGCTAGATCCAACAAATGAGTTGGGAATACTTGTGGGGTACATAGATACACCCCACAACTATCGGGTGTACCTTCCTACCAGTTAGAGGATAGTGGTACGTAGAGATCTGAAGTTCGATGAGCATAAAGCCATGTGAGTATCACTTGAGAGGGAGCTCAAGTTGCATGCAGAGGAGGAACTTTCAGTTCCTAAGAAGGAGGAACCTCAGATTGATGCAGAGCAGCCACATGCAGAGGATTTGGGAGTGGAGACATCCACTCATATTGAGTCTTCCAGAGATGGGATGAAACACTCAAGGGAAGCTGACAGGTTGATGATGGATGTGCGAGAGAATGTGGGACAACCATCTTCTCAGCGCAGACAAAGGAGGTCACCCAAGCGGTACACTGGTTACATGGCCCTGGTTGGGGAGTGTGTAGAGTCCTAACCTTCTTCATTCGAGGAGTCAGTGCAGCAACCAATCTGGGTTGATGCCATGGTAGAGGAGTATGACTCTATCATTTGGAACAGTGTGTGGGATGTTGTCCCAAGACCTCAGGACAAGTCAGTGGTTAGTTCCAGATGGCTTTACAAGGTAAAGTAGGAAGTTGATGGCAGCATTGAGAAACATAAGGCAAGGTTTGTTTCCCGTGGTTTCTCACAGGTCGAGGGGATCGACTACGATGAGACCTTTGCTCTTGTAGCTAGGTACTCATCTATAAAATCGATGTTGGCACTATTAGTTTAGATGGGTTGGAAGATCCATCAGATGGATGTGAAGACAACATTCCTTAATGGGAAGATTGAGGAGGAGGTGTACATTGAGCCCAGAAGGTTTTGAGACATTCGATCGTGAGTCGCATGTGTGCCAACTCAAGAGGGCTTTGTATGGGTTGAAGCAGGCACCCCGTGCTTGGTACACCAAGATCAACAACTATTTCACCAAGTTGGGCTTCACCAAGAGTGAAGCATATGCGAACCTTTACCACATCATGGTAGAAGGTAAGCCATTGATAATTGTTATTTATGTCGATTATCTGATTTTGACAGGTGATGATCAGCTGATCCAGTCTTGCAAGGAGAACTTTGCAAGAGCGTTTGATGCTTCTGCTTCCAAATTTTCTTCTTGTCAGGGAGTGATCTATGATGTACCCACAAAGATTAATGGTGCGTGGGGCTTAGATGCATTATAACAGTTCTTTATCTTTTCCTCCTCAAGCTTAGAATGAGTCTTGCTCAGCCAAGTGAAATGTATCTTTGCACGGTGTTTCTTGCAAGCACTCATGGGATTGTACGCATGGCATTCCATGCAACCAAATGTGAATTTTTCTATCTCTTTTCCCTTGGTCTCAACAACCTTCAGATTCTTGATCTCGTACAATCCAATTTGCATAGGAAGAGTCGACCAAGGTGCTTTCTTCTTCCTCTGAAACTGATAAACCTGTGGAAATATGATAAGTTAGTTTTTACATGACCAATTTGTCGGTGCCATACCTCAATAACAAATGTGAAGACTTCTGACCACCAAACACCATGAGGTAAGTGCCATCTCGTGAGGCAAACCAATCAGCGAATTCTGATACTGCTTCCATCACCTCAGGGGACATGAAAGGTGGGTCTTCCTCAAAGATCATCTTATATAGTGGTATGAGCAAGTGATCATTCAACTTCTCCATGAATCCTTTGTAGTTGCACTCCGAAAGCAACTTGCAATAAATGTGTACATCGGTCTCCTTTGGTGACCAATTGCAACTCATGCCAGGAAAAGAATTTTGAGCACATATTGTGTCTAGCAATTAAGAAGACATGTAGAACTTGGATTTCTTACCCTTGGGAGGGTTCTTGGAATTGATTACATGGATATTTAACTATTGAGCCAACAAGTCCGACCAATTGAATGCTTTCCCTTCATTCACCACCTGATGCAATTTGAATACCCAGCCTTCGAGAAACGTCTCAGTACTCTTTTGATCGTAGATTCGACAACATAGAACTCTCAAGTACTAGAATGCTTTTCTGAGAGACTTAGTGTTGTAAGTGTTGTTGGGTGTCTCTTGGAATTTGGATGGCTCTTTCACCCAACTTTTGATGACATGTTTAGTACTCAAGTCACTGGTGACTACATAGAAGTGAGAATCCATGTAGGTTTGTGGAAACGATAAGTGATACATAAGATGAAAATCATGTTCCATGAATGAGGCAAGCCTTTGTCTACTACCACTGTTGAGGATGATGCTCTTTGAATCAATATGAGAAAGTTTCCATTTCATAATGTCTACTTAAGGGAAAGCTAGATGCCTACATGTAATCTTATCCAATCGTGACTTTTGGACATTAATATAAACCTTTTTGTCTTCAAGATATCCTTTGTAATTAGTTTTTGTGAATGCATCCTTCAATGTGTGCCATGTTATATATGAATCTTTCTTAATGAACAACTGGGTGTTTGAAAAAACTGGCATGGTTATCGGGATGCTTTCAACTGCTTCACCAGTGATGCTCTCTATGGTGTCTTTGGAGGAATATCTCTTTGGTGCCATGATGACAACAATTGATAGAGAGAGAGACAACCTAAAAATTTGTAATACATGTTTCATAAGATGCACTCATGGCAAGCACAATTAGCTCAAGAAAACTAGTCTATTCTACAAGATTAGGACAACAACTTAGAGATTGGAGGGAGGGATTGTGCAATTTCTGGACTAAGGGTGATAGACTGAGCTCATGAACTCTGCATTGTACAATCTCAATAGACAATGTGACAACTAGAGGCTTGAGACTGTGCAATGCGCAGTCCCATCCAGGTAGACTGAAGGAAGAGAATGTGCATTGCGCAGTCTCAGTGGCCAGAGCTAAGGGCTGAGGCTTGGCACTACATAATGCATAATTTGGAAAGCTATTGATTATGCATTATGCAATCCCAGAGACCATGCATGAGGCTTGAACCTAGAGAATGTGAATTGCGCAGTTGGAGAGGGAAACTCGTAGCCATGATTGCGCAGATCTGCGTGGGAAGGAGAGAGAAAGAGATCAAATCTGAGTGTTGGGGTAGGAAGGAACATAGATTGGGCTAAGGGGAAGATATATCGGTGAGAACTAAGTGCCAGAAACAAACATGCAAAAGGAAAAGCGAAAATGCACTAAGTGACCCAACAACGGCAACTACTGGTGGGCAAAAGAAAGAAGTTAATGTGACACTTAGAAAATGTCAATGACAGACTAAATCAACACTTGTGCAAGCTAATACTAGTTAAAACGCCAGATAATATGAAAATAAATAGGCAAAATATCACTTATAGAACCAAAAGCGACAAAAGTGATAGAAAAAAATGACAAAATGCGACACATGCAAAACTTACCCAAAAAAGCACCGCAAACTTAGCCGAAATTTCCTTGATCTCATTGGGAATGCTAGAGCTCCAAGATCAAATGTGAAAATTCTCTCTAGAGGTGTCTATTATATAGATCTAGTCAGGTTAGTTTTTCTGACACACGTGCCTAAAATGAAGGAAAAAGAGTCATTTGTCTAAAAGTCATAATTAACAGCTTAGTGGACTTAACCACACATTAAGAATGCCAACTCTTCTTTTTTTAGGAAACTACCCATTCACACTGGTAGAAGGGATTGCGCAATTCCCAAGTTCAAGGGAATATGTAGTTCCTTGCCTCAGTGAATTGCACAATTTCAAAGAGGAAGGGAATCTCTTGCACAGTTTCTGAGCTCAAGACTGGCCCACCTTCCATGATTGCATAGTTGTCATCCTCAAGGCCCATCGTAATTTCCAGAGATAATGGATTGCGAAATTCCAAGAGGGAAGACCGACAATGTTGCAAGGTCAGGGTAGGTGATGGCTTGTGCTAGAAAAGGTTTAGATCAGTGTCAAAACAAGACATCACAAGCACTACATCCAAAGATAAGTCTCCAACATTGGCATTAATACTTGAAGATAGTGGAAGTTAGGTCTTTGTGGATAGAAGGTAAGCTCCAAAATCAATGCATGAGAAAAATTTTGGAGGGATAGTTGTAGCAACTATAACAAATTTTTGCAATCAAGATAAATAATGTACAATGCAAACCTCTTTTATTAACCTAGGTGTTTTCTCTTTGACTTTCCCAAGGATTTTTCCTTATTGTGTTGTGAATTGTTATGAGGATTTGCAGCATAAGATACCCACAAAACAAATGTCAAAGGGTGTGCAAAGAATGCAAATCCCACTCTTCATCCATCTTATTCTTAAGTAAAGAATGGTTCAAGGCACCTCTCAACAAGAACCCAGAGTTGACTATAGACCGATCCATGGCCTTCAATGCCTTATTTTACCTGCCGTTGGCAAGATATATCATGTTCAGTTTTTAGTTGACATGTTATTAGTTTACTTTTGACTAAAAGAATTTGAAATTTTTCCAAAATTTAACATTATAAAATGAAATTTTTTATTTTTAAATAAAATTTAAATTCATTTATCTTAAATATTATTGGTTGATATATTTCACCTCTTATTCTACAATGATGACAAGAACTACATCAATGTATTATGTCATTAATTTACTGTATCGTCCAATTTTAATCTTATACATATTTCATCATTCAAATTTTTCTCAAAATTATGTTGATTTGGAATTGACGCATAAAGTTAAAGAATGCCATAAATCAGTGATTTGGTGGGTGAATTTTGTATTAAATGTAATAGAGATCTAGTCCATTTGAAATGAAACTATGCCTAAAATCAAGGCAACTTTATTTAATATTGTTCCCTCACAATCATCAGAAACTCTAATCATTTACAGAACCTCTCCTGACATGCCTATGCCATCAAGACTAAATCGTTGACATGCCCATACCATCAAGAGTAAATTTCTTAATAGATATATGGGTAAAGTACTAATAATTGATTATTACATTTACATCAGAATTTTTTTATTATAAAATAATGAAGAAAAGACTGAACATTTAGAGCTGGAAGCAGAGCGTTTTCCCGTGCTCATACCCGTGCTTTTTCTAGTGCCAAAACTAGTTGCATTGCCATGTAAATTGCTGATGAATTTTTCACCAAGAAATAGGTGAGGAATATTATGACAATTCCTACCTTATAATAGCAATGAATCCTACGAGAATAAGTAGGCAATTCAAGCAGACTGATAATTTGAATTAGATATCTTCTGCAATTGAAACCCTCTCCCTCTTATATTACATCTCAGAAAATTATGGATAATTGTAGATAATTAAATACTGCTCAAAAAACCTGCTACAAGAATTGAGTCTTCCTCAATTACGAAAGCAGAAGGTATATCATATATTTCCTGACCTATGTTTGCCAAGGGCGCTGGTCAATAGGTGACTGCTGCATAATAAAATCCATAGCCAACCAAGTAAAATTAATAAGAAAATAAGTTGTGGGGGTGCAAAATCCAATATTGTATGCAAGTACACGATTATTTTGTCAACACTCACAAACTACTCATATCATATGTATTGTCAACATTATTTTAGGGAAAGATTATTCAATGGAATAATCTTTTATATGAAATCATTTTAGAAAAAAAAACATGGGGAGGTTGCGAGTAAGTTGTCAAATTTGACTATTGTAACCACAAACTAAATAAATAATAATGAATAATGGACTTTATCTTGTTTTTGTTTATTTCATTCCAAATATTAAATTGAATTTATTAAAAGTTGTAATAAATTAGAAAATTGACAAATGACTCCTCTTTCAAAGCCTAAAGCAAATTACATAATTGAGTCATATACTTCATAATACTTGATTCAACCCATATGCTACAAATTAGATAACTATTGATTTTGATTCTATAATGTAAATCAAAGGTAAACTAGAATGACAATTTTTTTTTTAATTGACATGATTTATTGATTTTGATTCTATAATGTAAATCAAAGGTAAACTAGAATGATTCCAAGACTTCCATTCTAATAGAACAACTACAACATGGTTCTACTATCTCTCTTGGACACACTTGGTAAACTTAAGAGCTCCATTATAAAGTCCACTTGTATCTAATTAAGTAGTCTAATTCGAGATCCATGGTGTCTTTTGAACCCCATACCTCACCAATAAAAGGACTTCTAGTTTTCATAACATATATGAATTAGTCAAATGCTCATTTTTTGGGAAGGTGCGAAGAATTATATACACACTTTCAAGGTTGAATGTGATATTTGCCAATACTATAAGGGAGAAATAGTGAGAACTCTAAGCACACTACAACCTATCCCTATTCCATTAATTATATGGAGATATATATCTATGGAATTAATAGTTGGATTACCCAAATATGATTGTCATCATAGTAGTGGTTGATAGACTTTCCAAATATGCTCATTTATGTGACATCCAACAAAGTATTAAATATTCCATAATAACTCAATTTTTTATGGAAAATATATTAAAACTACATTGTATGCCTTAATTTGTTGTCTCCGTAGTCTCAACACTCAGTGAACAAGTACTATTGCCCAAAACTGCACAGAGCTTGAGGTTTCCCTCCAGGCAATCTCCATTGCGTAATCCTAGAATCAACCCAGCTAACTGTCACCCAGAACAACGCAAAATTTTCCCAAGAATCCATCTTAGTCTGCACTTCCCGCAAGATTATCCATCAAGCCTCCTGCTGGTCAACCGGAGAATTTCACTTGAGAAGTGACCCAAGGTTGCACTCATCTCCAAAACTATGCAACATTTGTCTAGCCTACCTGCCTGCACTGCCTAAAGAAACTGCACAGACATGAGGGACATGTATCCACTGCCTATCACTGCACTGTCTCGGGAAATTGTGTAGTACTACCAGGCAATCCCCCTGCTGGCCTGCTCTCCACTCCTCCTGAAAATTGTGCAGTTTTCATTAACAGTCCACTTGCTGCCCGACACTTCGCTTAGTGCAAAAACTACACAGTCATGTCCTGCTTGACTTCCTCCCAGAACTGCCAAGTTCTGACCAGTAGGCTCTTGCAACCCAATCTTGGCCTCCCCTAGAAAACTGTGTAGGTTTCATTGAGAGTTCACCTGCTTCCCGACACCTCACGCAACCCAAAAACTACGCAGTCATGTCCTGCTTGATAGACTCCCAGGACTGTGCAGTTTTGACCATTAGGCTCCCACAACCTTATCCTAACCTCCTCTGGAAAACTGCGCAATTTTCACTACCAGTGCCTCCTATTTCCCACACTGCCTTCCCTGGAAAAGATGCAATTCTTCCTCCCAGCTGAGTCATATCCCGCAGATGTCAATGTTGTCCCAGACTACTCAACCTAGCCTCACAGTGAAATCTATGCAGTTTTTCCCAACAGTGTCCCAAAGCCTCGCATCCCAACCTGAAATGTTCTCTACGCAATTTCAGAGCCTTGTCCTCTCTCCCAGTCACTTGCACCAAGAAACAAAAGACGATGCATCGTGGTAGAGTAGGGGATTCCTATATTTGATGTCATCTTGTCATGAATGATTGCAGAAATAGGTACATGGATGAGACATGGCGCGATGATGAACGAGATGAACAAGGAGCACATGCTTGGAGACTTGTTCATGGACGGATGAACACATGAAGCATACCAAGCATTGAGCGAAGGGGACACATGCACATGCAACATCAAGTGAACACCAAGACTATTGAAGACTTCGTACACCTTGTCATGCGAAGGTGAAGCTATGATACACCAAGAGCACACTCACTACTCAGCAACACAATATCTCAACATCGACACCACCATCAGCATGTACATGCCAGTAGTGTCATGCTGATTCATGCCATGAGTCATCTTAGCCACATGACTATTATGGGCCATATGTGTTGTAATCAATGTAATGTAACATAGAAGTCCAAGAGACCCACATATGAAGTTGAAGGGTCATGTAATTCAAATAGTCACGAGGGAAGTCGAAGAGTCACAAGGTTCAATTTCACCCTTGGCTATTGATGTGCCTCAGTATTGCAACAAGAATGCTGCAACTCTCAAGGCTACCGACTCTAATTATCAACCCGGGGTTCATACAAACTTAAGAGGTGTTGGCACTATGTGTGTGGCATACAATGTGTCCTTCCTCTGTTGTCATGATGTAATGGAGTGCATGTACTAAAGTCAAATCCTAAACTAATTGCAGAAATTGGAATGTTCGAAATGGAACCTTAACCTATTTCAAGAAAGAAAGTACCAGGAAATAGACGGAAATTCAATGCTAAATCACCCCATTTCCTAATTAACTGCCAAGAAATTATGCTTTGCAATAATGCTAAATTATCATGAATCAAATGCTACTATCTAAGCATGGAAGTAAGAAGCATCAAACACCACTAATGTGCAAATAAAGGGACTGAAATAAATCTGTTTTTGTCTTTTCATGCAAAATCAAGTATGCAAACTAATTTCCTTTGGTGATGTGGCAAGTGAACTAAGGATATTGGAGGTTCGATGGAAGCGTTAGGAGATGGTTGGATGGTGTGGGAGACCCTTGGGAGGATTTTGGTGACTTCCTGGAGGTTTTCCATCAATTTGGCCTTAAAACGGGCCATTTCAGGAAAATCTACAGGATGTACTAGAAACCAACAGGATGATCCAGTAGGAATTATAGTGAACCTACACGATACAGCCAAGAGAAAAATGTGAGGTGTTGAAAGTGGTGGGAGGCCTAGGAAAGGTGTGTGATGGGTGGAATGGAGTGAGAAAATACCTTGGATCACTCAGAACTCAAAACCAAAGTTGGGAGATTGATGGATTTGCTCAAAAAGCTTGGAGAAGTTTCCTTGTGAAATCATGAAATTGGTGAGGGTCTAATGACTAATAAAAACAAATCCAAATTGGATGGGACAATTTTTTTTATTAACAAGAATGTCTTAGGTCCCTATTCCAAGTGGAATCATTAAAAAAGATCTCTGTTAACCCATGCAAAAAAAATAAAAAACATTACTAGTCGAAAATCTAGACATTCGAGAACTAATGAGCTAGTAAATATAAAAAATGCCTAACCAAATCAAGTGCAAATGCAATGGAGTAATTTTTGTTACGAACTAGAATGTTTTTGTGATCTGATGCAAGTGGAATTAATTTGATTGAAGCTTGTTAGCATGCTCTAAAAAATAGCATAAATTTATTGTTCTTTGCTGAAAAAGAGGTCCGACAATCTAGATTTAGGAATAAGAAGACTAATCCAAGCAACTCAATGATTATTATGAACTTCCAAAGCTTTTCCAAGGATGAAATGATTCTTGTGATCCTACAAAATAACTTACATCAACCATTTAACTCAATCCTACAACAATAAATCATTAATACTAAATGCAGAAATAGAAACTAGAGATGCATGTGAATAAGTAATGAAAATAAGGAAAGAAAATGATACAAAAGGGCTTTGAGGTTCCTGGGATGGCCAAGCCCAAGGAAACTCAAAGACCTATGGAGGAGAACAAGATTTAGGAGCTAAACATGACACCAATCTTCGTTATTTTCATCAATAGAATTACATCCCTGCAAGAAAATACAATGGAGGTGCAAAAATACAAGCTCTCTCCACAATAACACTAATGAAAAAATATCTCCCCCTAAAGGAAAATTCGACTTAGTACTTATACAAAATGATTAGGAATCATTCCCCATGAATGGATGAATATTTCCCTATCAAAATCCCTTGATTAGTGGATCTAGTCCCCAATACTAGGAATTTGCATTAAATGGCGGGGAACACATTCCTAGATTTTCTCAGTCATTCCCTAGAGGAAAATTCGACTTGATACTTATACAAAATGATTAAGAATCATTCCCCATGAATGGAGGAAGCTTTTCCCACCGAAATCCCTTGATTCGTGGATCTGCGCCCTTGATGAACACATTCCTAAATTTTTCTCAATCATTAGAGTTCCACAATTTGTGCCATAATTCCATAATATCTTGTTGACTTATTATTTATTATTGATCCTCCAGTAGTAGGGAACAAATCCCTAAATTAACTCCTTCTCCAACTCTTCATAATTTGCCCAATATTCTCATAATATTCCACAAAAAGTAAATAATATTAGGCACAAATATTCAATTATTCATAAACCTTCCTAATGAATATATTAAAGTTAAAAATAAATTGTCTAATGCAAAAAGAGAGGTTTAATGTGTTGAAGGATTGTCATAGGCGTTAATTTATGTTTTAAACTAGAGGCATGGGCCTTAATTTATGTCTAATTTAGAGGCCCATCAGCTATATACCCTTCATTTGTACTTGTAAAGGACTTTTCCTTATTGATCAATGTGCGATGGAGCAAGACATCTACGCAGATCATCAAACTAGACCAAACATGCATACCAGCCATTGGTGAACTATGGGATGTGATCATCCAGTTATCTCATGATGATCGAGTTCACCAATGCATCAACATTGTCATTGTGTACATATCGGAAGCATACAACTTACTTCTTAGTAGAGACTGGTCCAACAAATTGAATGAATACTTTGCCACAGACGGTTCACACTTATGGCTTATGTACCATGGAAAAAGCAATCAAATATGGGTGTTATCCGAGAGATACATGAAACATAATGTCACACCCATAAATGATGAAAATGAACCGTTGGATTTCGCAGAACTCATGTTTGACAACTGCCTCCTGGAAACACAGTTGGGGTGTTATCTTGCACAGCTAGCCCCAACCCCACCAGACACATAGTTGGGTCTCCTTCCTTGCCCAACTGATGGAAATGAAACATGTACAACACATTGTAACACTAATAGCAGTAGCAATAGTAGTACTAGCATATCAAGGAGTTTATGTACAGAAAAGTTGTGGGCCATGTATTTTGATGGATTAAAGACGTAGGATGGCTCTAAAGCCTGGTGTGTCTCGATAGACCCAATGCATAGGAAACACTTGATCTCAAGCTGCTTGGAGTTCAAGTGCACGAACAATGCTACTAAATATGAAGCACTTGTATTGGGCTTGCACAAAGCCATTAGCCTCAATGTTGTTGGGCTCAAAGTGGTAGGTGAATTAGAAATCGTGATATGACGGGTACATAACACCATACATTGTTTTTCACCTCATCTCAAAAGTTATCAACAAGAGGTATGGCGACTAATCTCTAACTTCCAAGTTTTAAATATCATTTTTGTGCCAAGAATGCGTAATGTAGCTACTGATGCCTTACCTAGCGCAACTACTAGGATGACACAGCTTAGGGATAAGTTTACTGTCGAAATTTTGTATAAGCCTTCTATCCCTGAAAACATAACTAACTTACACGTTTTTTACGATGATCAACAGATACGACACTTCATGGCAAGTGTTGATGTCTTCAAGGATGCAGGGATTGATGAAGATGAGCACGAGCAGTCTCTACAAGCAATTTCCAAGGGCCAAGGAACAACAAAACCCACAGTTCCAACATGGTACAAGAACATATCAACTTGGGAAAAGAACAAGATCTGAAGTTTATCAATATCGGTTTGTGTTGCACACCACGAGAGTGGCAAGCCTTTTTCTGCTTGTTCAAACAGTACCGAGATGTTTTCGAGTGGACATAAGATGATCTAAATAAATATGACACACAAATAATCCAACATGTGATCTCGATCAAAGAAGGGATCAAGTCATTTCAGCAGAAGCTGAGAAAAGTACATCTGTCACTTCAACCCCTCATACAGAAGGAACTGACTAAGCTGTTGGATGCTTGGATCATTTACAAAGTTTGTCATTCTACAAGAGCTTATAACGTATTCTTGTACGTAAGAAGTCTGGGGAGATCTGCTTATGCATTGATTTACGAAATTTGAACTACGCCTCAGACAAAGATAACTACCCCATGCTGTCGATGGAACATATTCTACAAATAGTATCTGGAGCAAAAAAAATTCTCTTCTCGATGGTTTTTCGAGATACAACCAAGTTCTAGTAACGAAACCTGATAGACTGAAAACTACCTTCCGTAACAAGTGGGGTACGTTTGCTTACAAAAGAATCTTGTTTGGGCTTGTGAATGCAGGTGTAACCTTTCAGCGCGCCATGGACATCATCTTCCATGGACTTAACGGACAGAGTGTAGTGGTTTACCTTGACGACGTGACAGTCTTTTTGAGAAAACAGTCAGACCACATATGCCATCTAAAGAAGATATTCAAACAAAGTCGAAAATACGGGATATCCTTGAATCCCAAGAAGAGCGTATTTGACGTGTCTAAGGGGAACCTCCTTGGGCACATCATCGCCAAGAGTGGGATCAAGATTGATCTAGACTGAGTTCGGATGATCACACAGATTCCTCACCTAGTCAATAAGAAATCCATGAAATCCTTCTTGGCGAAGATAAACTTCCTCTGGAAGTTCATCCCAAATTATGTGCAGATGGTGAAACTAGTCAAGACATGATCAAGAAGGATGTAGTCTACAACTAGGGTAATAAGGAAAAGGATACATCCAACCATATCAAGCAGGCTATAGAAGATGCACCTACACTTTACAGACCAGAATTCAACAAGGACTTCTTTTTATACACCTTCACCTTTGACACTTCGCTTGCTGCAACACTCACTCAGAAGGATGAGTTGAACAATGAACGTCCCATCTCCTTCATGAGTGCAAGCATGCATGGAATCCAATTCAACTACCCTATCATCAATAAACAAGTGTATGCAGTATACAAGGTAGTGAAACACTTCAGATCCTACCTGCTAAAGAACCATTGCATAGTCTTTGTGCCACACCTAGCAGTCAAATCACTGCTTGTTCAGCAAGAGCTGGGTGAAAGACGTGCAAAATTGATGATATTATTACAAGAGTAGGATCTTGACATCAATCCAATTCACAATGTCAAGGGTCATGGTCTCTATAGACTCACAGTCGAAACAGATCATGCATAGGAGGAAGAAGAAGAGCTCGATGGCTGGGAGAAAGAAATCGAGATGTAAAATGTAGAGTGAGCACCACCTACTTCATACGGAGACTCTTGGTACAAAGATGTGTGCCAATGCCTTGAGTATGGCACCATTCCCTCTCACTTCTCCATGCGACAGAAGAGGGCAATCAACCTCAAAGCTTTAACTTATCAGTTGGTGCACAGAGTGCTTTACAGAAAGCACAACAATGAAATTTTGCTCAGGTGCCTCGAGGAACATGACTCAGAGAACGTCTTGCATGATCTACATGACAGACCAACCGGGGGTCACTTCGTGGGAAACACCACTACATACAAAGTCATGTGAGGCGGTTTCTACTAGCCCACATTATTCAAGGATGCACATGCTTATTCCCACAAGTTCCGAGTATGTTAGCGATGTGCCTATGGAACACGAAGGTCAGTGACCCCAGTGCACCCTTTTGTAGTGAGTGAACCATTGCAATTTTGGGGCTTAGACATCATTGGGGAAATCTTCCCACATTCATCGAAACAACACCACTACATATTGATAGCTACTGACTACTTCACGCGATGGATAAAAGAAGTTCCGCTTAAGCAAGTTAACGACAAGGAAGTCATCAACTTCCTTCAATAGAACATCATCTCATGATTTTGCATTCTGGTATCACTTGTTTTTACATTGAAACTTACTTTTCATCTTTAAATATTTATGAATTTTCATTGTAATATGGTATCGTGCTTAAACACTCATCTAACTGTTTCCCATAGGGAAATGGTCTCATCAAATCTACCTCATTTGCATTATCAAGAAGACCATTTACTTTGAACAGTGAAACTGGCATTTTTCTTTGATGAATGCCTTATGGCTTAATCATGTAACACCCAAACCCTCTTTGAACACTTCGCCATACTTCCTGGTTTATGGGAAAGAATTCATTGGCCTCCCACCAAACATTTACGTGCCTACTCTCCAATTGTCCCAAGAATCCTAAGGCAAGCCATGTCTGTTAGTTCAGTGTAGGATGGATACACTTCACAAGTTGTAGGAAGAATAGATGAAAGAAAAAGAAAAATTCACACTCCATCATAACTATATCAAGAGATTGTTCAACAAGAAGTCCGCGGGAATGGCTAACTTCGATGTGGGTGACTAAGTCTTGAAATGGGACAAACCCCATGAAGACAAAGGCAAACATACGACATTCTAGTTCTTATGGATTGGTCCATACACTGTCCAGGAAAAGTTTAACCCACACATGTATCATCTGCAATCACTTGATGGGAGGATTGACAACCTTCCTGTCAATGGCCTAGACTTAAAGCACTATTTTCAGTAACCTGAGGTCATGCCCCATGCTATGTACATAGTATTTTTACTACTTTTCTTTTCGCTTTGCTTTGCTATTTTTGCTTCGCTTTGTTTTGTTTCCTTAATATCATGTTCTTTTTTGTTTTTCCAATCAGTTTTTCCCTCTACTGAGTTTTTGCTTTTGAATGAGTATGTGGCTGAGATCCAAAGAGTCTTGTGACATTGTAACACTTGGCCAATTCTATGTCCGTCTTCTCTGTGCTTGGTTATAACCTTCAACCGATGAAGTCGTGATGGAAAATGCCAGTGGTCTATAAGGAAATCTCTGGTCCAACCATGAACCTATGTCCACACTAGAAAACCCCATGCCTATACTCAGTCTTCTGCTCTGTGTGTTAAAGCTCATCCAACTAGTAGAAACGTAAAAGGGAAAAATCTAAATGAGCAAATCTAAATAAGAGGTCCTACATTCTTCTCTGAAGGAACAACCTCTTCTACTTTCAATAAGTCAAGATCCCTCTTATGCCCCAAAAATAAATAAGTTCCTATGCACAGTTCTCTTTCAAAAAATATAAAAGGCGAAAGAAGAGAAAGTCTTCCTACGTAGAGAGGTGAAGCATGCAACTCCACCGGGGTATTGACCAGGATCATTGGCAGTGGAGCAATGCGTGTGTTCCTGCATGACTCCACTGGTGTATTGTCCAGGCCTGCTGGTAGTGGAGCAACACTAGAGATGAAAACTTATACTTTAAAAATTTTAAACTTGCGAGATAAACTACCCTCCCCAATTTTGAAACATTGTGATCAAGTTGAACTTGTTGTGTTTGAATGAGTTGGAAAAAGATGAACCATGTTTGTCCATGGGGTAAGTGGGGAAACTAAAGTAACCCACACAACAATTCAATACTCCACAATAGACCAAGTCCCTGTGTTGTCAATGAACCGAAACAAAGAAGCTTGTATTCAGCTAGTCTGTTGCCAACTGTTGTAGCAGCTACAACACCCTCCAAAATTTTGGCCTACATCCAATTTCAGAGCCCTGATTTTTCTTAATGATTGCAAGCACTCAGGCTCATCCCATGAGCTCTTGTTGACTCTTTACGCCCTCTTTGCTTAACTGATCACTGGTCGTATTTTAGCATGTTGGTTGCAATGTCATGCTTGTCGTCTTGTTCTAGCTATGTTGAAGGTTTGTCTTTGTGTGTACAAGTTGTGTTCTCTACGTAAAAAAAATCGCACTCAAACAAGAATTTGTAAACAATGTCACGCAAGTGTCGTCATGATCATTCAACGATCTATCTCAAGTGTCACACTTGTCACTCTCACCCTTTAATTAGTCACACTGAGCATATATTGTCTTGTGGTTTGAGGTGTCTTTTCGTTGGGTTATGTTGAGTGTGTGTTCGCAAGATCATGTATACGCGAGTTCACTTACTCATACACTTAACCTTTTTTTTGAATATCTGTCGACCAGACCACCCTCCATCAGCCGGACCTCCACTAAGCTGCACTGCGTAGTCTCAGCCCTCAGTGACCAAGGACTATTGCCTAGAGCTATGTAGAGCTTGAGGCTGCTCTACAAGTAGTCTACACTGTGTAATTCTGGAATCAACCTGGCTAATTATCACCCAAAACAACGTTGAAGTTGACCAAGAAGTCATCTCAGTCTGCACTTCCAACAAGCCTATCGATCAAGCCTCCCTCTGGTCAACTAGAGAATTTGACTTGAGCAGTGACCCAGGGTTGCACGCATCTCCAAAACTACACAACAACTATCTAGCTTTCCTGTCTCAACTGCCTGAAGAAACTACACAGACATGAGGGATATGCACCTGCTACATGTCATTGCATTGTCCCAAGAAATTGCACAATTCTGACAGGTAGTCCCCCTACTGGCCTACTCTCCACTCCTCCTAAAAAATACAGAGTTTCCATTGACAATCCACCTGTTGCCTAACACTCTACTCAGCCTGGAAATTGCGCAGTCATGTCCTGCTTGACTGCCTCCCAGAACCACACAGTTTTGACCAACAGGCTCCCGTAGCCCGATCCCGACCTCCCCTAGAAAATTATGCAGTTTTCATTGACAGTCCACCTACTGCCCGACACCCCACTAAGCCTGGAAACTGCATAGTCATGTCCTGCTTGACTGCCTCCCAGAACTGCGCAATTCTGACTAGCACGCTCCCGCAACTTAATCATGTTCTCCTCTAGAAAACTACACAGTTTTCACTATCAGTGCCTCCTACTGCCTGAGCTACCTTCCCCGGAAAATTGCGCAATTCTGCCTCCTAGTTGAGCCATATCTCGCAGATGTCACTGTTTTCCTAGACTGCTCAACCCAGCCTCTTAGTGACCTCTGCGCAGTTCTTCTCGAAAATGCCCCAGAGCCTCACATCCTGGCCTGAAATGTGCTCTACGCAGTTTCAGAGCCTTGTCCTCTCTCCTGGTCACCTGCACTCAAAAACGAAAGATGATGCATTAGGTAGACTAGGAGATTTCTAGATTTGATGTCATCTTGTCATGAATGATTGCAGAAATAGGTACATGGATGAGACATGGCGCGGTGACGAACATGTTGAACAAGGAGCACATGCTTGGAGACTTGTTCATGGACGGGTGAACACATGAAGCATACCAAGCGCCCAATAAAGGGGACACATGCACATGATACATCAAGTGAACACCAAGACCATCGAAGACTCTGCACACCTTGTCATGCAGAGGTGAATCTATGATGCACCAAGATCACACTCACTACTATGGGCCATACGTGTTGTAATCAATGTAATGTAACATGCAAGTCCAAGAGACCCATATATGAAGTTGAAGAGTCATATCAATTGAAGAGTCATGTAAGTGAGATAATCATGAGAGAAGTCGAAGACTCACAAGGGTCAAGTTCACCCTTTTCTATATATACCTCTCATTTGTACATGCAAAAAAAATTTCACATTGGCTCCTCTACATAGCCTTGAGAGTCTGTAGTGCTTTCTTTGAGGAGAGAGCAGTGGCTCCAACACCCCACTACTGGGGTTAGTGTTGTATGGTGTATAGATGTGTCTTGGAACTTTCGCTTAATTCAGAAGCCTATTAATAGGCCAACACGTTTTCACACATGCATTGTATTCGTTTGTAAGACTATTATTTGGATGCTTGTAATGCATGTTTCTTTAACCTATACTAAGATATTTGAACTATTTTGGTTTTTTTAGTGCATACACAGTTGGAAATGTGTTGTATCAGTTGTTATCATTTTCTCACCCTTATGGACTACTTCTTCAAACACTAGACAAACTCATTCTTGTAAACTTGTTATAATGTATGTCGCACTTATGTGGACTATTCTGCTGGATGTTATATGTGCTATTTTTTCACTTTGTGTTTGTGACTAATGCATTCATGTGGACTACTCCGTCGGATGCTGCACATATCCTGTTTTGTTTTGTGTCTCTACCTGAGCTTGGACTATTCCCTCTCGACTTGAGACTCACTCTCACACACTCCCTCTGCAGTGAAAGAACTTAGACGCAAGTTACACTAAGCACTCACCTGTCACACAAGCCTCGCTTTTTGAAGACTAAGTGAACCACTCTCATGTGTAGACAAGCAAGAGCTAAGGCATATATTTAAGATAATGGAAACCTATCCATCATATCGGATGGTACTCCTACATCAAACGATGTGAGTTCTAGTTGGGACTTCATTCCGGGGAGATCCCCTGAATGTTGGCGGGTCCAGCACCGTCAACAAAAGGATGATCCATGTTTTAAGACTCTTAAAATTTTAAGAGGTTTCGTTGGTTTAATAAGATATTATTAAAATTTTATTGAAAACCATGGCAAAAATCACCACTCACTTCTTGAAGAAAAATGATTTCAATTGGAATGTGAGCATTAATCAAGCCTTCCATGCTTTAAAATATGTTACTTATGGAACTCCACTAATGGCTCTACTTAATTTCATGAAGACTTTATTTTTTTAGCATGAATCCTTAAGAAAGGGAATTGGTGTAGTTATGAAGGAAGAATGAAACCATTTTTTGGAAGGCATGAAGGAATATATGTGTATTTTTGTGGCTATGATAATTTCCATGTAATAATGGAGAAATAGTCAAAAAATAGTAGGCACACTACAAACGCCCCCTATTCCACTTACTGTCTTGATAGATATATCTATGGAATTTATACTTATATTACCCAAATCTAGAAATAAATATATCATCATGTTGGTGGTTAATAGAATTTCCAAATGTGCTCATGTAGGCACCCTCCAAATCACCTCCAAATCTTCCATAATAAGTCACGTTTTTATGGAAAATATTTTGAAACTATATGGTATGCTCTAATTTATTGTCTCTAAGCACGATACAACTTTCACTAATAACTTTTGGAAAGACTTGTTTAGTCTCCAGGGCATCCAATTGCACCTTAGCACTACCTATCATTCATAAAATGATGATATAATAGAAGTTTTCAATAAATGAATGGAATAATATTTGAAATACTTTTGATTTGGACTATTGTCTCAATCGGTTTAGTGGTTACCTCTAAATCAATGTTGGGACAATACAAATTATGATGGTGCAATTCAAATGGCTCCTTTTGTAGTCATCTATGGTCAAAACGCTCCATTAGTTAACAAAACCTTTACAATAAAAGTTGAAATTTACACACCCTCAAATTAATTTGATCATGGATTATAATCAAATGAAGCTACTAGTTCATCACATCACTTCAACCAACATTTTGCTAATGGGGATCAAATGTTTCTTCATATACAACCATAGAAGAAAAGTCATTCAAAATAGACCACTAATAGAAACTTGCCCCAAATTTTTTATGTCCCCAATAGAATCCAAAATAAAATTGATCGATGGCTTAAAAATTATCACCTCCAAGCCACTATGGGATCCATCCAGTTCTTCCTGTCTCCTACATAAGGAAAATTATTGGATCCAAGTGCTAGGTTAAAACTATTCTTCTTGAATTAGATGAAGAAGGATATCCTTGATCAACATGAGCATCATATTCACTAGTGCACAGTTCAAAATTTTTCATATATTACAAGGATACACAAATCGAGGATGCCACATGGGAGCCAACTACTATTTTGTAGCAATTTCTACATTTGAAGCCTTGAGGACAAAGTTGTTCTTTGGGGAATTTTGTGTGTTGGGGGGGGCATGTCAGGGTTCTAACCTACCTAACCCTTAAATTATATGGAATACTATATATTGCTATGTAATGAAGGCCAACATTAGTAAATAAGACCTATGTCGTAGTGTGAACACAACTAAATTGTAAGAAGGCTTAGTAGAAGGTTCCATCAACCTAAAAGTTCCTTCCATAGAAATTTCTTAAGGGATATAAGTAGTATATATCGAGTATAGGAATGGTAAAATATGTATTATGGAATCATTTGCAATGGAGGTCTACTTTGTTAGTGGTTTCTCCTCCAAAGAGGAAAGTGAACAAGGATAAATTTATTTCATTTTGGATCATATTTTCACCATGCTCACTTGTATGTTTATTTCTTAAATATATTTGGATTAATAATTATGCTCTTGATTTGAATAATTATATTTTGTATCCTCCAACTTCTAATTGATACCCTCTAGCAAACCAAATTGGAAAATGCACAAGTAAATGTGGCATTATTGGGAATATTATCAAGATCAACCTTTTCCATTTCAAGCCCAATACCAATCGTTTAATGCTACACCCTATTGGAGATATCAACGACAATGACAATAAGCTTTGTTGCCACCTCCCTTACTTGATATACCTCCTATATAAGGTAATACTCAATGAGCTCCCAAAAAATCACAAATACATTGCACTAAACTTGAATAATAAATAGATCCAAACCATTTAAAATATGAGGTGAAAAACTATCAAGATTACTCACTAAACTCGATGGAATCGAATGACTTAAACTTACATTTAGCAAGAGTGGTCATAAATCCTTCACCTTCAACTATCATTAAACACATAAAACATATGAACCCTAAATAGTAGGAAAATAAAGAAATAACCTATCAACCTCTCAATAAAACCACCTTACCTTGAGAGGATTAAGTAATGGAAAACCTACATTATCTCAAAAATTAAATTTTTTGGAGAACTCAAGAATCTATGTCCTATTCTAAATGTATACATTAATGAAAGTTTGATCAATTATACCTTAATATACTTGGGAGTAATGATTAATGTGATGGCCAATGACATAATTTTTAGGTTTAATATAATAAAATTGTTATTAACCACACACCTAGCATAGTTCTCTAATTTCTAAACAAATCAATTGTCAACATAGAAGAACTTTTATAGGATTTTAACATTGAATCTATCATGTATTAATAGCAATCAAATTGTTCTAACTACAACCTTTTTTTAGATGATCTAACTCTTTGACATTAATTTACACTATAGAATACATTTTTCTAATCATCAGTTTTTTAATAGATTTTCATTAAAGTGGAAGAAGAGCGTTTAATTATATTTTCATTGAATAAACGGACTTTGATTGAAAATATTCTTAAACATTTTGTGTGCTTTATATTTTTTTAAATAAACATAAAATAAGGAAAATTTAAATGTTACTTATTAATTCTTTACCATTAATAACCATACTACCTTGAAGGCGATTCTCAATCTTTTATTAGTATTGTATTAAAAAAAACTATCTAGTTTAACAATGAATGATCTAGATGGCCACCAAAATAGATGGAAATAATTGATTATGGTTTTGTTGATAATTTTGTAACCGCCAACATTCAGGGGGTATCCTTGATATGAATTCCCAACTAGACCTCACACAGTTTGGAGTAGGAGCCCCATCCAGAATATAGCTTGGTTTCTGAAATAGTGAGTTTTAGTGGTATGCCTTGGCTGCAATGACGCATCGAATGATATACTCGTGACGTGAAAGGAACACGCGAGCATGAAAGGGATCATAAGTTAGCCTACAAAATAGTTCACAAGAAAACCATGATTTAAATACATATTAACATGCATTCAACAAGATTCATACTAATACAAACGAATTAGTTCATAAGGTTTAGCGTAAATGAAATAACATATATTGCAAACATAACAAGAATAGTCCTACTATATTCACAACATATGCATGAAAACATGTAAGCTTCGTGCTTTTATTAAAGTGAAAGTCCCAAACATACATATAAAATTGACAAACCACTAAGCCCAATAGTGGAACATGAAGCCAACACCTACTCATCCAAAGAAAGATACTCCCTCTATGCTAAAAGAGAAGCCAAGGCTCTAAACAAAACTCCCTAGCTTTCGATCCTAACCAAAGACTGGCCAAAAGACCCTTACATGGGTTATGAAGGTATATTTATAACAAATGAGATGACTAATCATCTCCCCTTTTTTATTCTTGGACTTCCCTCATGACTCTTGGACTTCTTTCAACCGTGACCTTTTGACTTCCTTAAAAAATGACTTTTCACAACCCATAATTGACATTTGGAATTTCACTTACAAATTGATTACAAATAGAATTTTACAATATTGCTCATATCCATATAAGACAAAATTGGGTAGAGTCAGCTAGACAAACCTAATAAGACAAACAACATGTCAAGCTTGAGTTTGGGGAAACTCTAGCTCAACCACTTCAACTTATAGTTTTTTAGTCACATAGAAATGCCAAGATTTATATTGTGGGATGACTTCTCCAAACTTTGTGAAGAGATCAAGTGGGAAATAGAATCTTGCCTCCATTGCATTTGGGTACATGGTCTTGAATCCAGTTTGTGTTTCCTTATTTAGTGTCGAGCTTCTTATTGATTTGGATGAGCATCCAGATTTTTGCCTTCTCCAACTCGGATTGTTGCCTTGTTGTCTTTACCAACTCAAGAGGTGTGCCTCTATACTACATTCCCCACTCATGCACAACAATGATGGTTACATGGACAACCTTGAGAGATTTAGCACTTTCTACATTTCTATTGCATGTTGTGTAGGCGGACAAATTCTTTGTGCATG
>APFE030447544.1:60206-111950 GCA_000404065.3 Pinus taeda
TTGTCAAATTTGACTATTGTAACCAAAAACTAAATAAATAATAATGAATAATGGACTTTATCTTGTTTTTGTTTATTTCATTCAAAATATTAAATTGAATTTATAAAAAGTTGTAATAAATTAGAAAATTGACAAATGACTCCTCTTTCAAAGCCTAAAGCAAATTACATAATTGAGTCATATACATCATAATACTTGATTCAACCCATATGGTACAAATTATATAACTATTGATTTTGATTCTATAATGTAAATAGAAGGTAAACTAGAATGACAATTTGTTTTTTAATTGACCATGATTTGTGAAGGATGTTTTTTAAAGTTATAAAATAATATTCCTAAATATTTATTTCTAATTTAAAAATATATATATAAGACATCATTGTAGATATTCGTTGTTTAGCTCTTTTTTTCTTTTTTCTAATTTCTTGTTTTCCAATTTTACATCTTTTTCTTCTAATTTTTGTTTTAGGTTTTTGCATGCACTTATATAGATTTCCATTTTGCTAAACTTTCATAGTTTTTGCTTTAATTTAACTATATTTAACCTTTTTTATTTAAGCAAATACTTACTTGTTTGATTTAATCAATTAACATATTAATTTTTATGTCATGAAATAAATAAACGTTGAACATATGCTTCATCTACATAATCTTCTCATTGCTCATGGTATAAAGTATTCCTCTTTCAAAAACGAGTTATTAAAATTATATATTTTAAAATTACATTGTATTTAGGTGAGGGTTACTGTCATGTTGAACGCAAAAATATATATGTGATAGTGATAAGTTATTATAGAAATAATAAATACATGTTATTTTTCTCTTAATAGCTTCCAAAAGTCAAAGTACCGATTTCGAGAGCTCGGAGTCCATTTCAACATAGAAACGTAGCGGGCTCATCAAATTCCACCCTCGTCTTAAATTAATAGAGGCCAACAAACTCACTTTTCTGCGGCAAATCTGCTTTTAGGAAAGTTAAAATGGTTTTTTAACTGCATATTTGAATTCAGCACCCTGGAAAACCCCTGGGACGCTTTGATTATGCAGAAACTAGTTATCAAACTTCCGATTCCAATAATTTACTGCCGGATTTTGACCGGAAAAAACCACCAGAAAAACTTTCAAAAAGTCGCGTTAAAGACAACTGCGTTGAAGTATCACAAATATCACTTTCAAGTCACTGGGATTACGTAAAGATGACGTACTTAATCTGCTTTTAAGAAACTTAATTGTCGTATATAAACGTGTTGCATGCGCTCCGGTATGATGCTTCTCTTGTCTATGTATTCTGTGGACGACTGGCCACAGCGCACAAACCCAAAAGGCGTGGACGACTGGCCACAGCGCACAAACCCAAAAGGCGAGAATTCTGGTGGAAGGAGAATCATTATCGGTTTATCATAGGAGTTATATATATATGTGTGTGTGGGGGATGAGTTTGTGTTTTAGTTGTTTTAATTTATGGTTTTAATTTTTAGGTTTAAAATTTTATGAGAGGTTGAGGGTGAGTCATGTTATATTAAAAAATTACTTCACGAGGTATTTATAAGCCAATGTTTTTCAATCAATTTCTTAAAGTTGATTATTTATAAAATGTTTTAGTTGGTTTATTTAGTGTAATTTTATAATTTTTATTATATTATTGGTTTAAATTTGATGAGGAATTGAGAGTGGGAGTCATGGTATATTAAAATTGTTTTATAAGGTATCTAAACTCGATCCAATTTAGTATAACTTTAGTTACACCACAATATTAGTGAAGCCTTAAGGAAAAGGTTGTTCTTTAAGGGGAAGCATGTTAAGATCCTATCATGAGCACTAATCCCTAAAGTAGATAGAAAACTATTTATTGTTATGTAATAAAGACCATCATTAGTAAATAATTCTTATGTTGTAAGGTGAACACAACTATTGTATGAAGGCTTACTAGAAGGTTCCACCTACCAGAAAGTTTCTTCAATCAAATGTTATTAAGTGATGTGAATAGTATATATACTGGTAGAAGCATTGTAAAATATGCCTTGTGGAATCATTTTCAATCAAGCTCTACTTTGTTGGGGGTTTCCCCTTCAAAGAGGCAAATGAATAGTTCTTCCATATTAATAAAGTTATTTCATTTTGGCTCACATTGTTATTGTGTTCAGTTTTCTCTTTCATTGACATTGCTATTGTGTTCACTTTCGTCTTTCTTTCTACAATATATTTGGATAATAATTATGCTCTTACTATGAATAATTATATTTGGTATCTTACAACTTCCAATTAGTACACCATATGAAACCAAATTGGAGAATGCACAATTAGATGTGACAATATTGGAAATATTCTCAAGATTAACCTTTTTGATTTCAACCCCAAGACTAATGGTTTGATGCTACACCATATTGGAGGTCTCAAGGACAATAACAATAAGCTTTGTTGCCACCTCTTGTGCCTCTTATGTCTCATATGTAAGGTACTATTCAATGAGCTCCTGAGCAACCCCAAATGCCTACTCAACATGCACCAAACTTGACTAATAGATAGGTCCAAAAGACTTACAATAATGGTGTCTAAATTATCAAGCTATCCCATTGAACTTGATGGAGTTGAATGAGCTAAACTACATTTGGCAAGAGTACTCAACTCCTTCACCTTCACTTATCGCTAAATATATAAAACATATGAACTATGAAGAATAAGAAAATAAAGAAAACAAGCAATCAATATCTTAATAAGACCCACCTTATCTTGAGAGGATGAGTAAGATAAAGCCTACATTAATTAAAAATTTTAAATTTTGGGAGAATTCAATAATCAATGCAAAACTACCTCTCCATCAAACTATTAATGATGCCCCCATCTACAATGAGTTCATATAAGAAGTCTGCATTAAGGGACAATTAATATTATAAGGTAACTTGCTAATCCCATGTTAGAAAAGGTTTTTCCACCCAAGTATATTGATCTATGATTTCCTATATAAAATGTCTACATTAATAAGAGCTTGATCCATGTTATCTTAATAAACATGGAAGCAATAGTTATTATACTATCTCTCTTGGAAACACATTGAAAAATAAGGAGCACCAATATAAATTATGCTTATATCTGATTAAACAATCTAATTTTAAATCCATGGCACTCTCGGAACCCCATGCCTCACTAATAATAGGACATTCTGGTTTTCATAAAACTTATGAACACATCAAATGTTCCTTTTTTTGGAAGGCATGAAGAATTATATATGTACTTTTTTGGCTAAATTTGATATTTTCCAAGGTAGTAATGGAGAAATAGTCAGAAAACTCTAGGGACACTACAAACTCCCCATATTACACTGACTATCTTGATAGATATATCTATGGAATTTATAGATAGATTACCCAAATCTAGAAATAAATATGTCATCATGGTGTTGGTTAATAGACTTTCCAAATGTGCTCATGTAGGTACCCTCCAAAACTCCTTTAAATCTTCCATAATAAGTCAAGTTTTTTATGGACAATATCTTGAAACTAAATTATATGCTATAATTTATTGTCTCTAACCATGATCCAACTTTCACTGGTAACCTTTGGAAATACTTGTTTAGGCTTCTAACAACCCTAGTGAAAATTTCACTTAATAAGAGTTAATAAAGGAAAAATAAGATCACAGTTAAGGGACACTTATTCCAAGATGAATGTTGGGCAAATATATCCTAGTGGGCATCACTGGATGTGTGTTTTGGCTAAGGAAAATTGGCAAAGGCTAAGGCAAAAAGGGATTTTTGGCGCATTTATTTATGAAAATAAAGGAAATTAGGAGAAAAGTAAGGTGAAATGTCACAGGTTTCATGTGAGGAGGAAATTGAAGGAAAATAATGGAAAATGAAGAAAATAGAGGCCTCATTAATAGAAAGGCTTCTTAGGATCAGTGGGAAATATTTTTCTAACTTTTTTTCAATTCAAGTTTGGAGCTCTCTTGTTATTCTCTCTCTCTCACTCTTGGTCACTTAGAGTTTTCTTGGAGCACTCTAGCTTTGGATCAAGGAAGGAAAAGAAAGCAGAGCAAGGATCAAGGAAGAAGAGAAAGATTAGGCAGCTTCAGTAGGAATACTTGCAAGTAACCTTTTGCATGTGTGATTTCCTAGCTGATTTGGACATTCATAGCTTTGCATGTTGGTGTATGGTTCTCTTGTTGTCAGTGGCACGGTTTTACCTGGTTATGACAGTGGTTTTCAGACTAGCCTTGCCTTTTTACAGATGCCATGGTATGTTGGGATGCTTATCTCAATTTTGAGCTTTGGTTTGCCAGATGTATTTCAGAATCCAGGGCAGAGGTGGTCTCAAGGTTCATTCCCAAAGGCTTAGGAATCCCTAGACCGGTTTTGGTGGGATACACAGTAAAGCCTGGGGAAGAAGTCTCGGTTTAGGGCTTAGTGATCTAGGTTTGGATTGTGGTAAAGCTTGAAAGACTGGTCTCGTTTTAGGGCTTAGTGATTTGGGATTGGATTGCGGTAAAGCATGAGAGACAAGGAGATGGAAAATTCCCCAATGATAGTGATAGATTTTAGATGGCATTCCAAGTTCAGTTTGGGTGTGATCGGAGCACCGGTTTTGGTGTGATCATGGTTTGGTGAGGGTGGAGGTGGTTTAACCTCTAGATTCCCTTGGTTGTTCTATGAGATCCCACATTCATGCTTGGAATATGGCATGGGGGTGACTAGCTAAAAGATAGATTTGGTTCAGCCATGTCTATGGTCTGGTGGTATGTGGAAGTCTTGAACCTGGTCAGATTTGCCTATAATTAATAAAAGCCAAGTTCTCTTACTTTTGCACTAGTTTGTATGTGGGTTTAACGGTTGTCATGTCTCTGATATTTATATTATTTTATGTTGGTTATAAGCATGGTTAAATGATTGGTTCATGTCATGGTCATTTCATGCATTTACTTGTAATTGTTAATGGATTGATGCAAGACATAATTGATGATATAATAGTTCAATGGAGAAGGAGGTGATCCTTCTGGTTATGTTTCATAAGTTCTTTAAGTCATTTATGCTCTGTCTTATATCCTAGACCTATAGGTTGCATTGATGCCAAGTATTTGAAAAAATGTCAATCTCGGTTGGGGATGCTCAAGGCTAGTCCTGAGGTTGAATTTTTATTTATCAACATTTTTATCATGTCTTTGATGGATTCTTAATTTTGTAGCAAGTTTTGGGCATAGATAAGGATTTTGGGCTAGAAAAGTGGCCCAAATCAAGGGGTCGTTGGCACAGGTCTGCTGAGAAAAGTCCACAGTTGCTGGCACATAGGCCTTTGAGAGTGACTTTTGGTTGCTAGATGCTCCCATGCCTATAGCATGTGAGTGACCAGGGGTTAAAAGGAATAAATCATCAGTGGGACTCAAGGACAGGATGCCTGACTAGCTGACATGTATCCTGAGGTTGTTTTTGTTGATGTGGATGAGTTTGGTTAATATGTTCCCTAGGTTTTATTTCCTTAAGGTCACCAAGGAAGTTGAATCCCTTATAGTAGCCTCTCTCGTCACATTTTTACCCGAGTAGCAGGTTTCTTGGGTGGACCAGGGAGGAGGGGGTGTTACAAGGCTCCAAGGCATCCAATTTCACCTTAGCACAACCTATTGTTCATAAAATGATGATCTAATAAAAGTTTTCAATAAGTGAATGGAATAATATTTGTACTTTTTATTTGGACTATTGTCTTAATTTGTTTAGTGGTTATCTCTAACTAAATGTTGGTAAAATACAACTTATGATGGTGTAATTCACATGACTTCTTTTGCAATCAGTATTGTATGTTGATTACAATAATTTATCACTTATGCTCGACTACATGCATTCATAGGTATGTGTAGTTGATTAGGCATTGTTTATGCATGTTGATAGTTGCATGTGGAAATGTGTGCAATGGAGTAATGGTTGCTTTCATGCATGAGGTCATAGAATGCATTAACTTCTAAAATAAAATCATCATAAAATAAAAAAAATGAAAATTATAGGAATTAAAATAAAAACTTATTTTAATTAAAAAAACCTTAAAATATGGATAATAATAATTATTAAGCAACCAACCTTCAACTCTTCCTTAAATCAAAGCAACTCACCTTATAACTATTTAAAACTCTCATTTAGCTCTTCTACTATCAACATTCAGAATTAGTCCTGATGATGGATCCCTATTGGGATTTGAAACATTGACAGAATATGGTTATTACTATGGGTTCTTCGGTAACTAACTCAGAAGATATAAACCATAAATGTATAAAATCCAGAATGCGTTGTTGATATGGCCTTGCATTGATGACTAGACCCTAGCTACAATGATGTTTATGCGTTGATACACTTATTTGATATGATTATGTTATACATGTATCACATTGATTTGATGATCTTGCAGACAATCTATCCTCCTCGAATTATGCTAAGGTACGTTGGTTATTGTGATTTGGTTTCACTGACATAGTATGCCTTACAGGAAAGAGATCAGATGGTTATCAAGATGGTAGACTACATAGAATCTCCCTATGCATCAGATGGGCAACATGGTGTGGGGCACTGTTATGAATTAGAAGACACATTGAGAAGCCTAAAGAAAGAAATAATGAGTTGCAAAGTAGACAATGACAAAATCATGCGGGAACAAGAGAAACAAGCAGGGTTGAATGCGATACTACTTCAAAGTTTGTCATATTTGCATCGACATGGACCGCTTCGGATCAGCCATGGACACCAGGACAGAACTAATGGGGCATATAGCAATAGGTCTCCTAGTAGACACAGGTCGGATAGATTTGACATGATCATAGATGGCAGGTTGTTGGACACTCTGGATAGGAGAGGTGATTGACACAGGTGCCATTCCATTTCTGGTTCTGATAGGCATCATGATCGTCATCATTATCATCCTTATAGGAGGAGTGATACGGGATAATTTCTAGATGATTTTAAGAAAGAGAAGCCACCTAACTTTGATGGAGGGATGAATAAATCATAGGATGCAGAAGCATGGTTGTTAGGTATGAAGAAATTCTTATGATTGCATGATTATTCAAAAAACATGAAAGCAAAGATAGTCACTTTCAGTCTCAAAGGTAAAGCAGATATTTGGTGGGAAGACGTGAAGAATGTCAAAGGTATACATGAGGAGGAATTGACTTGGCATGCATTTGAAAGGTTCTTTAAGGAGAAGTACTTGTTTGAGAGGTACTATGATGATAGGGCTAAGTAGTTTTATGAGGTGTGGATGGGTTCTATGACAGATAACGAGTATTGATCCAGATTTAAACAGGAACGCAATAAAATACAGAGAAAACCATATACATAAAGATGCAGCGGAAATAATGCTTCATTTCATTAATGGAAAATACCGAAATATGCTTACAACCAGAAATGGAAATAAACCAGCTAGGGCGATGGTAGCTTATCGCTGAGAAGAGATGTGGCGGCTACATGCCTCTGAATTGTTCCGAACTTGTGTTACAATGAGGCTCGAAGGCCTATTTATTATTCAGAAACAATGGAAAACCCTTCACATTCCAAAACCGACCCTTAGAAGATGAAACGCCAAATTGTGGACCCCGTTTTGGGTAAATTGGTACATCAATTTCCCGGGGTCGTAACTTTGGCATGCTGAGAAAGACAATGGTGGGGGTCCAGGTGGACTTGGCAGGTGGCCACCAATATCCACCTAGATCATTGAGGAGGAATTGACTTGGCATGCATTTGAAAGGTTCTTTAAGGAGAAGTACTTGTTTGAGAGGTACTATGATGATAGGGCTAAGTAGTTTTATGAGGTGTGGATGGGTTCTATGATGGATAACGAGTATACTAGCAGATTTTTGGACTTGTTGAGATATGTGCCTTACCTCAGGGAGGAGAAGGCCAAGGTTCAGAGATTTATTAGTAGACTACCAGTTACATACAGAGACTAGATTGAGTTTGATGAGCTTAAATCATTGGAGGAGGCCATCCAAAAGTTGAAGCATTGTTATGAGAAATCGAAGCGCAAAGTTGAGCCTATGCATGACTCAAAAAGAAATGAGAAATCTAAAGGAAAATGGCCACCAAAGAGAGTAAGACCTCAAGATGCAAGTGAGAAAGAAAATGCAGTTTCTTACAAGAGATTCAATATAGCTAAGAAGGGACGTGGAGAGAAGCAAGCTAGAGGTTGTGGTAGGGAACCATTGCAGTGTTGGATATGTGGTAAGGATCGCCATAAGAGGTATTGTCCACAGTATCAGAGTGGTGGTAGACCCCATATCTATAGAGCTCAGGAGGTGCATACAGTTGGTGATGTTGGTCATACCATTCCTTGGATCTATGCAGCTATGGCCAACAAGTAGGCGGATAATCAGGCATCGATCATTGAGATGGACGGTAAGATTTGTGATCAAGTTATTTCTATTTTTATTGATCATGGATCTACCTATAATTATATTAATCCTAACTTGGTGGATAAATGTGGTTTGAGAAAAGAAGCGCATGCAGAATCTTGGTTGGTACAGTTGGCTACAGGTACGAAGAAGAGAGTTCACCATTGGGTGAGAGCTTGTGTATTTGAGTTAATTGGTATGCCTACAACAACACATTTGAATGTATTGCCATTGGGATCGTATAATATGATTTTGGGTATGGATTGGCTATACCTTCACAAAACAAAATTGGATTTCTTCGACAAGGCCATTGAATGTGTGGATGATAGTGGGGAAATGAGGACTTTGTAGGGGAAGAAGAAGCCTACATTAGTGAGGATGGTTATTGCCATGCAAGCTAAGCGTAGTTGAAGAAAGGGTTGTGTGATGTTTGCAGTACACATTTCTAGCGACAAGGGTAAGGAGGTTGAGGATGTCGATGTGCTAAGCAAGTATCCAGTTTTGCAATAGTTTCAGGATGTATTCCCTGAGGACATTATAGAGTTTCCACCTCACAGGGAGGTAGAATTTTCTATTGAGTTGGTGCCAAGGGAAGCTTCAACATGAAAAGCACCTTACAGGATGAGCACGCTTGAGTTGGTTGAGTTAAAGTTGTAACTGAAGGAAATGTTGGACAACGGGTACATTGGGCCAAGTGTATCGCCTTGGGGTGCGCCAGAGTTGTTCATGAAGAAGAAATATGGTACTCTTAGACTGTGCATTGACTCTAGGAAGTTGAACAAGGTAATGATCAGGAACATGTACCCTTTGTCGATGATTGATGATTTGTTTGATTAGTTGAAGGTAGTAGTAGTGTTCTGTAAGATCGACTTGAGATCGGGATACCATCAGGTACGCATCAAGGAAGAGGATATATTCAAGACTGTGTTTAGGACTAGGTGTGGGCATTATGAGTTTGTTGTTGTTACATTTGGTTTGACTAATGCTCAAGCTACATTTATGTGTTTGATGAATAATGTGTTGTGTCCTTATCTAGACAAGTTTGTTATTGTATTCATTAATGACATACTCGTATATTTTAAGAATGAGGAAGAACATGCTAAGCATTTAGCAACAGTGTTGAGATTTCTAAGAGAGCATCAATTGTATTCTAAACTTAACAAATGCAGCTTCTTTCAGACTGAGGTACATTACTTGGGGCATGTTGTCTCCAAGGATGGCATAGTAGTGGATCCAGAAAAGATAAGGTCCATCATGGAGTGGGTAGCTCCTAAGAATGTGGATGACGTGAGATCATTTATGGGATTGGAAGGTTACTATAGGAGGTTCATCAAGAACTTCTCACGCATTGCATACCCTATAACATCATTGCAGTGGGAAGGTAAGAAGTTCGAATGGATATAGGAGTGAGAGGCTAGTTTTGAGCAACTTCAGCATTTTTTGACACATGCACTAGTGCTAAAGATTGTCGATCCAGACAAGGATTTTGTAGTGTCTACAGATGCTTGCAAGGTAAGACTTGGAGGATTTATCATGCAAGAAGGACATGTATTGTGCTATGAGTCACGAAAACTGAATGAGTACAAGAAGAACTACCCGAAGCATGATCTTGGGCTAGAAGCAATTATACATGTTGATGAGCGATCGTAGTGGGTTGAGGTATTTGTTTGATCGACCGAATCTAAATTCCAGGAAAGCTAGATGGTTGGCTACCCTTAGTGAGTTTGACTTCAATATCAGATACATCAAAGGGAAGGAGAATCGGGTTTTGGTGTTCATAGCAGGAAGGTACTGGTAAATCATATAACACCTATGAGCTCTTATAGGATAGAGTTATAGGATAGGATCTTGTAGGTAGGACAACAGGATGACAAATACATAGAGATTATGCATAGGTTACAACAAAGCATAGGTACAGGTGATCAAGATGCAGACTATCGACTCATGAAAAATGGTTTGGTGAGGTTTAGAAACAAGATATATGTGTTGAATTGTAGTGAGCTCAAGAAACTTATCTTGAGAGAGTTTCACACCAAGCCATACTCGAGTCATTCGAGATATCAGAAGAGGTTGATGATGGTAAAGAAGTTCTATTATTGGTTGAATCTAAAGAAGTAAGTGGCATAGTTCATGGCTAATGTTTAGATTGTCAATGTGCCAAGGCGGAATGTAAGCATCCAGGTGGTTTACTATAGCCTATAGAAATTCTAGAATGGAAATGGGTGGTCGTTTAGAATGGAATGGAAAGGTAGCTCACTTCATTCTAGTAAAGACTACATATTCATCCAATGAGGTATCATAGGTGTTCATCAGAGAGATAATGAGACTGCATGGTATTCTAAATAAGATTGTGTCAGACAGGGATGCGAAGTTCACTTCCAAATTTTGGAAGGCGATATTTGCAGGTTTGGGTACAAAGTTGGCCTTCAGAATAGCTTATCATCCGTAGACAGATGGACTGACGTCAACATGATCTTGGAGGATATGTTAAGGATGTATGTGACGCACCAACAAAAGAAATGGGAGGAGTATATTCCATTGGTTGAGTTCACATACAACAATGATTATCAGGAGTCATTGAGGAAGAATCCTTTCGAGGCATTGTATGGTTGGAGTTGTAACAATCCCGTCAGCTAGAGTGATCCAATGAACAAGGTACTTATGGGACTAGATATGTTGGCAGACATGAAGCAGGAAATGCAGGTTATAAAGAAGAATCTAAAGGTAGTACAAGATAGACAAAAACGTTATGCAGATCAGCACAAGGTATTCAAGGAGTTTCAGGTTGGGGAGCATGTGTATTTGCACATCAAGTACAAGAAAATCTCTTTGAGGATTGGTAAATGTGCCAAGTTGGCACCACGATATTGCGGGCCTTTTGAGATCCTTGAGAGGATTGGACCAGTGGCATATCAACTTGCACTGCCTCCAACAATGAAATTCCATGATGTTTTCCATATTTCATTGCTTAAGAAGTATATAAAGGATGTTGATCATGTTATTGATTGGTTTGTATTGCAGGTGGATCAAGAAGGAGAGTTCTGATTGAAGCCTCAGTGCATATTGTAGCAAAATCATCTCATGCTTGGGAAAAAATCCATAGAGAAAGTTAAAGCTCAATGGAAGCACTTTGGGCTTGAATAAGCTACATAGGAGATGGCGAATCAAATGCGGGCCCTGTATCCTTTGTTTTTGTTCAGTTGAGGAAAAGAAGTTTTGGTTTGATGTTGGTATATGTTTGGCATATGTTTTGCTGATGTTTTGGTATATGTATGTATATGGATGTAAATACCGCCATGAGCTAAGTTATACAACTCCAATAAGCAATACGGGTGTCATGTTATTATGGTTGTTATATTGTCATGTTGTCATGATTTTTTGCTTTTGAGCAAGCCTTTCATTGTAAATACTGCAATTAGCTAAGTTATAAAGCTCCATGGGCAATACGTTTTCTTTTCAACGGTTTTTTTGAGGTATTTTGTGTGGTTTAACACCGAGGATGGTGTTCCCCAAGGGGGAGGGTTCTGTAACAACCTTGGTGAAAATTTCATGTAATAAATGTTAATAAAGGAAAAATAAGACCACAATTAAGGGACACTTATTCCAAGCTGAATGTTGGGCAAAGATATCCTAGTGGGCGTCACTGGATGTGTGTTTTGGCTAAAGAATATTGGAAAAGGCTAAGGCAAAGGCATTGAAAGGAAAAAGGGCATCTTTGGCACATTTATTTATGAAAATAAAGGAAATTAGGAGAACATAAGGTGAAAGGTCATAGGTTGCATGTGAGGAGGAAATTGAAGGAAAATAATGGAAAATGAAGAAAACAGAGGCCTTATTAATAAAAAGGTTTTTGAGGATCAGTGGTCAAGCTTTTTGCTAACCTTTTGTCAGTTCAAGTTTGGAGTTCTCTCATTATTATCTCTCTCTCACTCTTGGTCACTTAGATTTTTCTTGGAGCATTCCAGCTTGGGATCAAGGAAGGAAAATAAAGCAAAGGGAAAAGAAGGAAAGAAAGCATCAAGGAAGAAGAGCAGGATCAGGGAGCTTCAGTAGGAATAATTGCCGGTAACCTTTTACATGTGCGATTTTCTAGCTGGTTTGGACATGCATGGCTTTGCATGTTGGTGTATGGTTCTCTTGCTATCAGTGGCATGGTTTTTTCGGGTTATGACAGTGGTTTTCAGCCTAGTCTTATCTTTTTCGGTTGCCATGATATATTGGGATGTTTATCTCGGCTTTGAGCTTTGGTTTTCCGGATGGATTTCAAAATCCAGGGTAGAGGTGGTCTCAAGGTTCATTCCCAAAGGCCTAGGAATCCATTGACCGATTTTGGTGGGATACATGGTAAGCCTGAGGGAGAAGTCTCAGTTTAGGGCCTAGTGATCCAGGTTTGGATTGCAGTAAAGCCTGAGAGACTGGTCTCAATTTAGAGCTTAGTGATTTGGGATTGGATTGTGGTAAAGCCTGAGAGACAAGGAGATGGAAAATTCCTCAATGATAGTGATGGATTTTGGATGGCATTCCAAGTTCGGTTCGGTTGTGATCAAAGCATCGATTTTGGTGTGATCACGGTTTGGTGAAGGTGGAGGTCGTTTAACCCCTAGATTCCCTTGGTTGTTATTGGATTGGTTGTTCTATGAGATCCCACATTCATGCTTGGAATATGGCATGGGGGTGACTGACCAAAAGAGAGATTTGGTTCAACCATGTCTATGGTCGGGTGGTACGTGGATGTCCTGAACCTGGTCGGATTTTCCTATGATAAATAAAAGCTAAGTTCTCTTACTTTTGCATTGGTTTATATGTGGATTTAATGGTTGTCATATCTTTGTTATTTATATGGTTTCATGCTTGTTATAAACATGCTTAAATGACTGGTTCATGTCATGGTTATTTCATGCATTTACTGGTAATTATTAAATGAATGGATGCAAGACCTAATTGTTGATATAATAGTTCAATGGAGAAGGAGGTGATCCTTCTGGTTATGTTTCATAAGTTATTTAATTTGTCTTGTATCCTAGACCTGTAGGTTGCATTGATGATAAGTGTTTGACAAAATATTAGTCCTGGTTGGGGATGCTCAAGACTAGTCCCGAGGTTGATCTTTGATTTATCAGCATTGTTATCATGTGTTTGATGGATTTTGAAGGTTGTAACAAGTTCTGGGCAGAGGTCAGGATTCTGGGCTAGAAACGTGGTTCAAATCTCGGGGTCATTGAAGTAGGTTTGCTGAGAAAATTCCATAGTCACTGGCACATAGGCCTATGGGAGCAACTTTGGGTTGCTGGATGATATCATGCCTATAGCATGAGAGTGACCAGGGGTTAAAAGGCTTAAATCATCAGTGGGACTTAGGGATAGGATGTCTGAGTGGCTGAAATGTCTTCAGAGGGTGTTGTTGCTAATGTGGATGGTTTTATTTGATATGTTTCGTTGGTTCCATTTCCTTAAGGTCACCAAGGAAGTTGAATACCTTATAGTAGCCTCTCTCGTCGCATGTTTACCCCGGCTGGCAGGTTGCTTGGGTGGACCTGGGAGAAGGTGGTGTTACAAGGTTCCAGGGCATCCAATTGCACCTTAGAACTACGTATCGGTCATAAAATGATGATCTAATAGAAGTTTTCAATATGTGAATGGAAGAATATTTGTACTTTTGATTTGGACTATTGTCTTAATTTGTTTAGTGGTTACCTCTAACTAAATGTTGGTACAATACAACTTATGATGGTGCAATTCACATGACTTCTTTTGCAATGATCTATGGTCAAAAGCCTCCATTAATTTGGTCATGGATTAGAATCAAATGATGCTACTAGTTGATCACATCACTTCAACCCACATTTTTCTAAAGGGAAACAAATGTTTCTTCATATACAACCATATAAGAAAAAAATAATTCAAAATAGACCACTAATAGAAACTTGCTCCAAATTTTTTATGTACCCAATATAATCCAGAAGAAAATTTATTGGTGGCTAAGAAATCATCACTTCCAAGCCACTCTAGGTTCCATCCAGTTTTTCATGTCTCCTACATAAGGAAAATTATTGGATCCAAGTGCCAAGTTCAAACTTGTCTTCTTGAATTAGATGGAGAAGATTATCCTTTATCAACATAAGCATCATATCCGTTAGTTCATAATTAGAAATTTTTTAATATAGTATATAAGGATACATAAATCGAGGATGCCACATGGGAGCCAACTACTATTTTGTAGCAATTTCTACATTTGAAGCCTTGGGGACAAGGTTGTTCTTTGGGGAATTTTGTGGTGGGGGGGCTCATGTTAGGGTCCTAACCTCCCTAACCCTTAAATCCTATATGTAATACTATTTATTGTTATGTAATAAAAGCCTACATTAGTAATAAGACCTATTTTGTAGTGTGAACACAACTAAATTGTAAGAACACTTACTAGAAGGTTCCACCTATAAAAAAGTTCCTTCCATAGAATGTTCTTAAGGCATATAAGTAGTATACATAATGTATAAGAATTGTAATATATTTATTATGGAATCATGTGCAATGGAGGTCTACTTTGTTAGAGGTTTCCCCTCCAAAGAGACAAGTGAACAATGATAAATTTATTTCGATTTGGATCATATTTTCACTATGCTCACTAGTCTGTTTATTTTTGCAACACATTTGGATTAATAATTATGCTCTTGATTTGAATAATTATATTTCGTATCCTAAAACTTCCAATTAGTACCCTCTAGCAAATCAAATTGGAAAATGCACAAGTAAATGTGACAATATTGGGAATATTCTCAAGATCAACCTCTTCCATTTCAACCCCATGACCAATGGTTTGATGCTACAACCTATTGGAGGTATCAATGACAATGACAATAAGCTTTGTTGCAACTTGCCACCTCTTGTACTTTCTATACCTCCTATATAAGGTACTACTCAAAGAGCTCCCAAGCAATCCCAAATACCTTGCACTAAATTTGAATAATAAATAGGCCCAAACCATTTACAATTATGAGGTGAAAAACTATAAATATTATTAATTAAACTCAATGGAATTGAATGATTTAAACTTACATTTAGCAAGAGTGGTCACAACTCCTTCACCTTCACCTATCATTAAACATATAAAACATATAAACCTAAAGAGTAGGAAAATCAACAAATAAGCTATCAACCTCTCAATAAACCCACCTTGAGAAAACCCACATTAACATAAAATAATAAAAATTGAAATGTTATTTGTTAATAATTTAACATTAATAATAACCACACTATCTTGAAAGAGATTCTCAATCTTTTATTAGTATTGTATTAAAGAAAAATTGTCTAGTTTAACAATGACTAAACTAGGTGGCCACCAAAATAGATGGAAATATTTAATTATGGTTTCTGCAATCGAGATAAATAATGTACAATGCAAACTTCTTTATTGGATATAAATAGAGGCCAACAAACTCACTTTTCTTGCGGCAAATCTGCTTTTAGGAAACGTAAAGTTGAAGTATCACACATATCACTTTCAAGTCGCGGGGATTACATAAAGAAACTTAAGTGTTATATATATACGCGTGTTGCATGGGTTCGGGTATGATCCTTCTCTTGTCTATGTTTTTAAAATGTGAAAGTAACCTATGATTCTGTGAACGACTGGCCACAGCGCACAAACCCAAAAGGCGAGAATTCTGGTGGAAGGAGAATCATTATCGGTTTATCATAGGAGTTATATATATATGTGTGTGTGGGGGATGAGTTTGTGTTTTAGTTGTTTTAATTTATGGTTTTAATTTTTAGGTTTAAAATTTTATGAGAGGTTGAGGTTGCAGTCATGTTAAAATAAAAAAATTATTCCACGAAGTATTTATAAGTAAATGTTTTTCAATCAATTAGTTGGTTTATAAAGGAGAAATAGCGAGAACTTGAGGCATATTACAACCTCTTTCTATTCCATTAATTATTTGGAGATATATATTATGGAATTAATAGTTGGATATCTCAAATTTGATTGTCATGGTAATAGTGGTTAATAGATATGCTCATTTATGTGAAATCTAACAAATTATTAAATTTAAATTTTCTATAGTAAGTTTTTATTGAAAATATATTCAAACTACATTGTATGTCTTAATTTGTTGTCTCTCACCATGATCCAATTTTCACTAGTAACTTCTAGCAAGACATTTTAGGATCCAAGGCACCCAATTGCACCTTAGCACTTCTTATCATCTCCAAAATGATGGTCAAATAGAAATTGTTAATAAGTGAGTGGAAGCATATTTGAGGTACTTTGCATTTGAACTATTGTCTCAATGGGTGTAGTGGTTACCTATAACTAAACATTGGTCCAATACAACTTATCATGATGGTATTTGCATGACTCAATTTGAGGTCATCTACAGTCAAAAGCCTCCATTAGTATTATCTTACTTACAAGGTGTCTCTAAGATATAGGAGGTTGACAAAACCTTTACAATTGAAGTTCACGTTTATGCACTCTCAAAGGTAATTTGATCGTGGCTTAGAATCAAATGAAGCTACAAGTTGATCAACATCGTTTTGAAAAACATTTTGCTATGGGATCAAGTGCTTCTTTATCTACAAGCATATAAGAAAACTTCTCTCAAAGTATACCACTACTAGAAATGTGCTACAAAGTTTTGTGTCCCCTATAAGAGCAGTCCAGTTTTTCATGTCTCCTACTTAAGGAAAGTGATTGGATCCAAGTGACAGGTTCAAACTAGTCTACTTGAATTAGATGAAGAAGGTTCCATTTGGTTGCAGCCATAAGATATCCTTGATCAATGTGAACATCATCTCCACCAATGCATAGTTAAAAAAATTCTAATATAGTGGAAGAATACACAACTTGAGAATGTCACACATAAGCCAATTGCCATTTTGCAACATTTTCCACATTTGAAGCCTTGAGGAGAAGGTTGTTCTTTAAGGGGAAGCATGTTAACATCCTCACTTGAGTACTAACCCCCAAGGTAGATAGAAAACTATTTATTGTTATGTAATAAAGACCATCATTAGTAAATAAGTCCTATGTTGCAAGGTGAACACAACTATTATATGAAGGCTTATTAGAAGGTTCCACCTACTAGAAAGTTCCTTCTATTAAATGTTCTTAAGCAATATGAGTAGTATATATAGAGGTAGAAACATGTAAAATATGCCTTGTGGAATCATTTGCAATCAAGCTCTACTTTGTCGAAGGTTTCCCCTTCAAAGAGGAAAACAAATAACGCTTCCATATTAATAGAGTTATTTCATTTTGGCTCACATTGTTATTGTGTTTAGTTTTCTCTTTCAGTGACATTGCTATTATGTTCACGTTTCTCTTTCTTTATACAATATATTTGGATAATAATCATGCTCTTATTGTGAATATTTATATTTGGTATCTTACAACGTCCAATTAGTACACCATAACAAACCAAATTGGAAAATGCACAATTAGATGTGACAATATTGGAAATATCCTCAAGATTAACCTTTTCCATTTCAACCCCAAGACTAATGGTTTGATACTACACCATATTGGAGGTCTCAAGGAAAATAACAATAAGCTTTGTTGCCACCTCTTGTGCCTCTTATGCCTCATTTGTAAGGTACTACTCAATGATCTCCCAAGCAACCCCAAATGCCAACGCAACATGCACTAAACTTGAATAATAAATAGGTCCAACAAACTTACAATAATGATGTGAAAAACTATCAATCTCTCTCATTGAATTTGATGGAACTAAATGAGCTAAACTACATTTAGCAAGAGTGCTCGCAACTCCTTCATCTTCACTTATCACTAAATATATAGAACATATGATATGTGAAGAATAAGAAAATAAAGAAAACAAGCAATCAATATCTTTATAGAACCCACATATCTCAAGAAGATTGAGTAAGAGAAATCCTATATTAATTGAAAATTTTAAATTTTGGGACAATTCAATAATCTATGCAAAAATACCTCTCCATCAAACTATTAATGATGTTCCCATCTACAATGAGTTCGTCAAAAAAGTCTACATTAAGGAACAATTAATATTATTGGGTAACTTGCTAATCCCATGTTAGGAAAAGTTTTTCCACCCAAATATATTGTTCTATGATGTCCTATAGAAAATGTCTACATTAATAATAAGAACTTGATCCATGTTATTCTAATAAACATGAAAATGATTATAATGATAACCCGTGAAAAATGAATATAATGATAACTAAACAACCATGCTTAGATTAAATCTAAGAGAATTATTAAAACGCATTCCTAATTTCCTCTAATTTGCAGATAACATAAAAGAAATTTTAAAGAATGTTAATATTGAATTTACCATATGTTGTTATGCACCAAATCATTCTATTTTCATTGGTTGAATAAGTTATCTAACCTAACAATGGCACTTAGAGTGGCTAGAAAATGGATGGCTAAAGTATATGAAAATATGTGATTATGGTTTTGGCCAGTAAGATAATGTGCAATGCTTGGCCTCTTTTCTTTGGCCAGGGGCTCTCTCTTTGATTTGACCCTCAAATTCTATCCCTAACTTCAAGTCATTGGGTTCAAACAAAAGCCGACATGCTCATTTTTCTGCGACAAATCTGCTTTTATGAAACGTAAAAGTGAAGTATTACACATCACTTTCAAGTCATGCGGATTTAAAAAAAAAAAGAAAATGACTACATTTTTCTGGGACAAATCTGCTTGTGAGAAACGTCAAAGTGAAGTGACGTGTAAAATGACATAATGTTGGCGGTTATCAGTATATGTCATTGGTATATCTTCGGGTGTTGCATGTGTACAGGCATCACGCTTCTCTGGTTTATGTTTTTTAAAATGTAAAAGCAACATGAGATTCTAAGGAATGATGGGTAGAGCGCACAATTTGGAGGAAGGAAAATATTATTATTATCTAATTTTAAGGTTATGGCCAAGTCTGATACCAAATTAGTGTATGATATATTTTTATTTGTTTGTGGGACATGGGACCTACTTCCACACAATGATTTCACTGTTAAGTCTACGAAAGCATATATACTCTACCCCCTCTGGTTTTGACCTTGTGACCTCTTAGGAGGAACCGCATGCTCTTAACATTAGGCCCACTCAAGCTATATTAATAATCATTGTTGAGTTGCTTTTACATCAATTGAACCCGAACGATGTTCGGTTTATGTGGGTTTCAAATTTTATATTAAGAGGTTGAAGGTAGAAGTTAATTGTAAGGTATAAAAAGTATCTTATAGTGTTTAAGATTGGTTGAACAACACAATTTTGATGAGAGGTTGAGTGTGGGAGCCACATATAGGGAATAATATTGTTTTACGTGGTATTTAGAATCATCCAAACTTCACACAATCTAATTAAGAGTTTTTCACAATATTGGTAGCAACATCTTCAAAGTTATCCATTATTCTTCCAAATTAACAATTATTTTTCCATCCAACATTAAAACTAACCTCAACTTCAACTAAATCAAAAACATAATCCTTATAATAATATTATATAAATACATAAATCATTATTTTATTTAACACTAAAACTAAATTTAAAAAATAATTAAAACAAAAATTATAAATAATCAACAACAATTAATATAATTAACCAAAATAACATTAATATTGTTTTCATATATTTATAAGCATATACTAAATATTATGTTTATGAGTATGTTGATGATGATGATGGTGGTTAATGACCACTGAGACCAAATTGGTCTATCGGACCTACAATTTTCTTAATTTTTATTTGTCTGGCTCCTCGTCTTTCTTGGCGAGATTGGTGTTGTAGCTTTCTTTCTTTTCTCTACGGTCTTCCAACTTTCTTTGTCTTGCATCTCCTTCATCTCTTCTGGTTCTTGGGACATTGGTGTCTTAGCTTCGCGATCTATAGTCAGAGAAGTTTGGTTTAGGAGATCTGCTTTGCTGTTAAATGAAGATTTATTTTCTGTGGTGTTCAAATCCTCATAACTGTTGATTTGTTGGGGCGGGCTTTCTCCTTGCTTGCTTTGAGAGTTGTTTCCTTCTTCCTTGATTTCTTGTGACTCAGAGTTTTCTCTAGAATATTCTTCTTTGATGACAGTGTAGTGTTCTTTTTGTGCTCCTTCCCACCATGTAGATCTGTGGTGGTTTTTTCTAGCAAAATTTTTCTCAGAGGCTTTTGGGCAATTTTTTGCTAGATGCCCCGTCTCAAAGCACGATCGACATCTGAAGAGGACACTTTCATAATCAAGCTTCTGGTTCCACACATAGTCTTTACTTGTTAGGTTTATTTCAGCTGGGAATCTGGCACTGAAATCCATTTCCACACAGATGCGTGCATAGGTGGTTCTGGCATATTCCTCTGTTTCTAGGCACCTGTAGTAAAATTTCCCAATTGCATTTCCGATGGCTTTTAGCGAGGAGAGATTCCAGAGATGCAAGGGTAGGCTTGGCAATCTCACCCAAACTGGTGCTGAGGTTATCACCGCTGTAGAGGGATCGAATGATGGGTTCCATGGCTTCATGAATAGGCCTGATTTTTCCCAAAACCAAGGGCCGAAATCTAGAATATATTGTCTGCTTTCAGGATTTTCAAAATCTACTATAAAGAAACCTCTAGCACAGAGGTAGATATTAATTTCATCAGAAACGATAGGCTTCCATACCTCCGAGATCCAATTGTGGAGTGCTATCAGCCGCGGCCAAAAACCATTGAACCGACAAATTAGGGCACTTTCGGAGAACTTCAAAGCTTCATCGAGTGAGTCCTGGACCAACTGGATAGTGGGCGTGGGGGCTTCACTCCGATATGGAGGAGATTGCCCTCCAGAGGCGGATGAGCACAGTTATTTTTGCAAAGCTCGGAGCCCTATTTTTATCGGATCTTGCACCAGATCTATACACCCTCCGCAGAAACCCTTCGAACGATATGCCAGGTGTATATTGTGTCATTAATTATATAAAAAATAATTAAAATATTATTTAAAAATATAAAGTTGCTCGCTTGTATCATTATAATAATTATATTATTTTAAAACACTAAAATATATTATATTATATATATATATAATATTAATTGTGTGGAAAACCAAATTTTTTAAATTAATATTTAAAATAATTCAAAAATATTATATTAATACATGGCATATTATAGGTTTTATTATTTATAATATTACTTATTTAAAAAATTAAAATAAAAAATACACGTTACTTAATAAGAATATAGAATTAGAATATGTTTCAAGAGTTTTATTCACAATGATTATTTTTAATCGAAGTTTGAAATCCATATTCTCCATATTAAGAATATAGATTTAGAAGAATATGTTTCATGAATTTTACTTACAACGATTATTTTCAATCGAAGTTTGAAATCTATATCAAGATGTAAAAATTATTATAAAATTAACTAATTTTATATTAATGATTGAATAATATTAAAATATATTTTAATATGATTTAATATAGTATAGGAAAATTTCAAACTTTTAATAGAGAATGATCACATAGGAGGGGTATAAAGTTTTAGGTTAGGTATTGTCTCTATTGCAACCTTATGTTTTAGATAGACTAATTTTTTTATCCATCCTTAGTAGCCATATTGTACTCCTCTCTAGTCTCTATTGAAGAAGAATAGGTCAATTTTTTAGAGGACCCATTGGAGGGTGAAAAACATTTAAGCCCCACAAAACCCTATTTTGCTATATTGAGAGGAAACACATTCTAAACCCTCACCTATGACATCGCGGAGATCACACTACGACGACAAACTCATCATTTGTCTCTTGTATGTTTCTGCATATGCCACAAAGGAATGCCATGTAATCTTTGTATGATGCTTTTCTCAAGGGAATGCCGTGTAACCTAAATGTGTCCCTGTTTATATTTCATCCTTATGATCTACTTCTACTTGTAATTTGGCACGATAACTACTTCTTTAGGCTATTTTCTTTACAGTTTCCAGCTTTTCCTTGCCACAGACGATACAAGGACTCCCTGAACATTACTGATACACGCAAGACTCATTTTGGACACAGTAATCTCCTTTAAGTAGTAATGAAGACCTATTTGGAAATTGTTACCAAACTATTAATATGTATTATCGATTTAGATCACATGAGAATCAAGAGATTCTCATGATGATCTTATCTTTGTAATCTATAATTATAAAAAGGTGTGTTCTCTACCTGTGAGCAGATATATAGGTAGATAGAGAGAGAAAAAAAGGAGCACTAACATTATAGTCATGTATGTTTCATTAAGGCAAATCTCAATCATTCACGACACCATACCCTTTTGTTGACTAACTTGTGTGTTGTGTAGTGTACCAACCCCTATTAGGAAGGAATGACACTCCTTCTTAGAAAGGATCATTGGTTAAGAAGGTATTATAGCATATTGATTTATTTTCTCTTAGTTGTGATTCATGTATGATTGTTGTTATTGTCATTGTAATCTTATACATGCTTTAATAATTGTAGAATTTCAACCTTTGTAGCATGCAACAACATAGGTCCTAGACCGGTCCCTTTGTTAGTGTGATAATTATTTAATTCCTATTACAGTTTTGTAGTATGTTTATTTAATTTGAATGTGTGTTTCAACATTTGCTTGAGTGAATGATTCCTGGGAGTGTTGTCTCTTTCTAAATAAGAGTGATCGTGTGACAGAGTGGTTTGTTCTACACTATGTGTTTATTTCTTGAAAGTGTGAGAAAGGTTTGATAGTGTAACAACCAGAGTGTTGGATTGCTAAGAGTGCTATTACAATGATTGGGTTTGAGATTCATTAGCACTAGTCACCATTTGTCGATGCATATAGTTTGTTTGATAGCCTTTAAATAAAAAGGCCTACCAAGATTGACAATTAATGTCAGAGTTAGATTTGTTGCTCTAAATTAAAATAACAATTGTTATACCCAACATTTTGGGATTGTTATTGGGGAAGGCTATTAGAGGTGCATATGTGTGACTAGTTTATCTGCATGCATTCATTGAAAGTGTGGTAGATGTGTTCTCAAATATGAGGTTTTCGGGCGGTAAGATGAGAGGTAAGAACTTGCATATAGTTTCAACATAATGAAATGGGCTTGGCCTCATAGCAGTCAAGACACATACGATTGCATTGCATGAGTAATGAAGAAGAAAAATATGGTTCCCCCAAATAGACTAACTATGTAGGTGGAAGAGGACAAGGTAGGAAGAAGAAGAATCGAGACTTAGGAAGAGTAACTTACATATACAAGATCATTTCTAAAGTTGAAGTGGAATCATCTATTCAGGGAAAGGTGACTAAGATGAAGGAATCAAGCAGAGCTTCTCCACAGAGGCCAACATCCCCGAAGACATCTATGCTGGGTGTAAATGTTAAAGAAACAAAGTTTGGTGTACCTTTAAGTTAAAAAACAAGTCCCAAAATTTCTAGCCACTATGTATCAACATATTTGAAAGAAGGATAAGGGAATATAGATGAACATGATTGGGAATTGAACTTTAAAGAACAATTTCTTCATTAGTATACCTTAGAATTTGGAAGTGTAGTGCAATATTTTATTGTTACAGAGGGTATTGAAAATTCATTAGGACCACCTAAACCATTTGAGCAACTTGAACATCTAGAAAAACCTAAGAAATCCCCATCATAAAAAAGAGAGCAATCTCCATCACTAAGGAAGCCACATGTAATAGTAGTACAAAACTTGCAACAAAATCAAATGGCAGGAAGCTCAGTCACTACTTTTGATTTCCCGATTGGGAATCTCCAAGGATAAGACCGAATGAAAAACATTCCTTTGTATGTGCCCCCTAATTTTCAAGGCATGATTACAAAAGATCTAGATACATTTCTTTTCAAATTTGATTGTCCTATATAGAAGTTATGACTACATCACCAATGACCAAAAATTAAAATTGTTTCTAGCTACATTAAAGGGAGTAGCACTGAGATGGTTTATAGGACTTGGTAAGGCATCCATTAACTCTTGGGATGAGATGAAGCAAACCTTTTAAAAAATTATAAGTATTATTGTCATTCTAGGGATTAAAAGGATGAATTATTCAAAATCACCCAGACACCATATGAAATTTTGGAAGTATATGTTGAACATCTTCCATATAACTTACAGAGATCTCTGATTGCAATATAGATTAGGAAATATTCAAAACAATGTTAATTAAAGGAATAAGGGATTACTGCCATGATATGTCGAACCTTTTTGGAAAATTAGATATATCTAAGGAACTTTATGATAAGATTGTTCAAATTTGCCAAAGGAGTTCCATTGGATCAATAAGAAATTGAACCTTGACACATATGTCTCGACCAAGATTCTAGAGTCAACTAATAGTGTAGCATCACAAGAAGAGATTGGGAATCTTCTGGATAATTTTAAAATTGATACTATGAGCTTGATGTCCTCTCAATTCGATGTATTGGAAGCAAAGCAAAAAGAGATGGAGGTAGAGCAAGCTCTGGCCATTTTCTACTCCTGGTGTAGGAAGAAACACCCTTTGATGGAATGCCCACTCAATAGTTGCACCATATGTGAGAGGGACCACTCCACAAAACAATGTCTCTCATTACTAGGACTCAAGAAAGTTTACAAGCAAGTAGGGGAGGATGTTGAAGCAACATATTTCATTGGTGCTAAAAAGCCTTGGAAACCTAGGCCATTATGTATGTTGCAAGAACCCTTCTCTTCTTTCAATTCTTGGTCTAGTATGTATAATTTTCAACAAAAAACCCCAAAAATTGCAATATTCATTAGCTTCATTACAACTTCTCAACCCTCCTTTGGTTCAATACTCTATGCCTTGGCCATAGTGTCTTGTCCCTTGATAGCCTCAACCATGGAAAGGGAATGTTCCCCTTAAACAAATTCCTATACAAATCCCAATTCAACACAACAACAACTACAACTTCCTTCTAATGTACCTATGAGGAGTTCTCGGTTGCATCCTCAGCTACCTATACAACCCAAACCTAGCCCTGCTAATAAGGCAATACAATAGGTTGAAACTCCATTTCTCCCTACCTACTGTATTTCACCTGTGGAATATAATGAGATTCACTTACAATCGGGAAGGGTAGTGACCCCCATTGTTTCCCCTATCATAATAGAAAATGAGGAAGAAAACCTATCAGGGGAAGAAAACTTAGTTCAAGGATATTTAGAAAAGCAGTAGGTTATAACGACCATTGTTACCACTGGTTCTAAAATAGTTGATGGAGTTGTAACAACTGGCACTATTTCCAATACTATTGTAACAACCAATACTGTTATAACAACAAATATTACTTCGACTTCAAAACCCATAATAGCTACTAGAAATAAGACTTCTCTGCACCCTCCTTACCCTGAGAGATTAATTGAGATCAAAGAAATCCCTCAAGTCGAGCCTGGCTTTCTAAAGGATTTAAATAACTTATATGTTCAGATCCCTTTATTTCAAGCAATATGAGATGTCTCAATCTATGCCAAAACAATTAAGGATTTGTGTGTTAAAAAGCTAGATAGGAAACCTCGAGATCCCCCTATTGCGCAGCTTATTGGGAAATTATCACTACTAGTATTAGGTAACAATGTACCTGTGAAATATGAAGATCCTGGGAACCCAACCTAGTTTTTCACATTGCTGGAATAACTCTCGTGAATACCCTGATTGATCTAGGTGCAATAATCAACATAATAACCAGGGAGACTATAGAACTACTTGGACTTACCAATTTGAGACCAACCTCTATTGTTTTAGAACTGGAAGATAGGTTGAGGATCCAACATGAAGGAATATTGGAGGATGTTATCATTTTAGTATAATCTTGGCAATACCTAGTAGATTTGATGGTGCTTCAGCACAAGACATGCCTCAGAGGAAATCCTTTAATTCTAGGTAGATCATGGCTACCTACTGCATATGCCTTTATCAGATGAACTAAAGGTTGTATGACTATCTCTGATGGTAACACTACCAAGGACCTTGTTCTTTATCCTCTAGCTAAATAAAGTTCTAAATTTGAGAATCCTTCATGACCCGAGTCTAACTTGGAAGAAGCTGATTCACATCCAGTACTCCCTATAGGAAAGGCTTGTATTTCAAAAACGAGACTAAATATGATGTCATTAGCAGTTTTATCAAAGAACCTTCTATTGTTACACCACCTACATCTCAATTGTTGAGTTCTAATATAGAAAAATCCAATTTGAAAGAAACTCTTGATGATATTATTACACAAGAAATACCTACTACCCTTAGTCTTAAAAGTGTACCAGTTGAAATTGAGCTTGGGAAAACCCTAAATATCAACCCTAATTTTTCCCCTAAGAAAAAAGAGAAATAAGTGTTGTTACTTAGAAAGAAGAAAGAAACCTTCACGCACGATTATAAAGACATGAATGGTATCCATCCTACTCTGTGTACCCATCACATATACTTAAAGGAAGGATCCTCACATGTCTAAAAACTTCAACGAAGAATGAACCCAACATTAAAAGGTGTTGTCAAGGGAGAGATTTAGAAACTCTTAGATGCAAATTTGATCTATCCTATTTCTGGAAATCAGTGGGTATCTGCACTTGTTATTATTCCCAAGAAAAATGGAAAGTGGAGAGTTTATGCAGATTGTAGGGAGATAAACAAAGCTACTCAAAATGACCATTTTCCATTAGCATTTATTGATCAATTCCTATATACTCTGTTTGGGAAATTATTTTCTTTCTTTGATGGATTTAGTTGGTACAATCAAATACAAATTTCCCTTGAATACCAAGACAAAAATAATTTCACTTACCCTTGGTGTACATTTTCTTATAGTGTCCTACCTCTTGGACTTTGTAATGCACCTACAACATTCCAGCGAGAAGTGTTAGGAATTTTTTTTGAAATGGTCAATCACTGTCTAGAATTTTTTATGGATGATTTTACGCCCTATGGGAACGAGCTTGATGAAGCCTTGCAAAACCTTGAAAAAGTACTTGAGTGTTGCATACAAACCCACCTCTATCTCAACACTGTAAAATGTCATATGACGATGACTGAAGGCATTGATTTAGGTCACTATCTCTCTGCTGCAAGTATTCAGATTGATCCAACAAAGGTAGAGGTAATTCTGAAAATTCCTACTCCTAAAACATAGAAAGAGGTACATAGTTTTTAGGGTAGGTATATTATTATTGACATTTTATAGAAAATTTTGCCAAAATTGCATTTGCATTTTTTTCCCTACTAACAAAAGATAATGAGTTTGAATGGGCTGACAAGTGTAACAATGCTTTTGTAAAGTTAAAAAGATGTGCAACAATAGCACCTATTTCTAGAGGACAGAACTGGAGTTTGTTGTTCAACATCTCCACTTATGCTTCTAATACAACTATTGGAGTTGTGCTTGGATAAAAAGAAGAAACAAATCCATACACCATCTATTACATCAACACGATTTTGGCTCTTGTGGAGGTAAATTACACAGTAATAGAAAATGAGTTTCTTATTGTTATTCATGCTATCAATAAATTTAGGCACTAAAATCACTATTTATTAGAAATTCATGCATATTGACCATTTTTCTATCCAATTCTTAATGAATAAGCTAGTTACAAATTCTAGGGTTACTAGGTGGTTGTTGTTACTTTAAGAATTTGATATCAATATTATAGATAAAATTGGGAAGGATAATGTTGTTGCAGATTTTCTTTATAGATTAATTCATGTTACTAATGATCTGTCTGTTGAAGATTTTTTCCCAGATGAGTATTCATTTGTAGTATCCATTTATTCACTCTATAATGTAGGAATTTCCAACTACCTTGCTTCAGGAAAGCTTATGCATCACCTTTGTCCTAGGGAAAACAAAAAAATTGTTTAGCAAGGTGCTTGGTATTTGGAGATTAGAAGATGTTTGAGGGAAGATGAGGTTCATGAAATTCTTAAATCTTTCATCATGGACCATGTGGAAGACATTTTTCAAACAAGAGAACATGTTAGAAGGTGTCGCAGATGGGTTATTCTTGGCCCACTATGTTCCAAGATACAATGAAATATGTGCAAGGATGTGATAGCTATTAGAGGATGGGTTAGCCTACTCAATCAGATGAGATGTCGTTACAACCTTAGCTAGTGGTGGAACCTTTTGAGAGATGGGATTTAGATTTTGTGGGATCAATCAATCCCCCATCTCAATAGAAGGTCAATATTCTAGTATCCACAAACTATGTCACCAAGTGGGTAGAAGCCAGAGCACTCACCATGGAAACTGAACGTGTTGTTTCATAATTTTTGTTTCAATTTTTTTTCTTAGTATGGAGTGCCAAAAGAGATAGGTATATCATTAGTACAAAATGGATAATAATTTACTAAAAAAACTAAAATTTGCATATAAACGACCATTTTTCAGTTGGTGACCAATAGTGGCTAATTTACAGTATCTTATAACGTGACCAACTTTTAGTTGTATTTATCTTAGTTATTTATTGGTTGTCTCAATTTTATTGTCTAGTAGTATATCTATTCATAAATTTGGTCACTAATTTAGTCACTGATTTAGTCATTAATTTCCACAATTAATGACCAAATACACAACTAAATATTCTACTACATGATCACTGGAGAAAACCAATTAATGACTAAAGAAATATAACCAAAATATTGGTCACATTATAAGATACTATAAATTGGCTATTAATAGTCATATATATGCAAATTTTAGTCATCGTTTGAAACCAATTAATGACCAAAGAAATATGACTAAATTTTAGTTTTGTTATAAGATATTGTAAATTAACTATTAATAGTCGTATATATGCAAAATTTAGTCATCATTTGTGGTCAACAATTTATCATTTATGTTGGTTATTTATCTTTTTTTGGTAGTTTTATATTCATTATATAAACGGCTAATTTAGTAGTTTATATTCATTTTATTTACATTCATTAATAATCATTATAAACGATTAATTTAATTGTTGTATGTTCATTTTATTTTTTTTTCATTATTAATAAATTATAAACTACTAATTTAGTAGTTTTATATTTCTTTTATGTCTTCATTATTAATCAAAATAAATTAATTAGTATGATTTTGTGATACTTTAAAAAAATGTCACATAATGTGCATGTTCATCTAATATGAAAACACAAAGTTAGATATGTTAATTACAATACTAAATAATATCAACTACAACTATAAAATAATTTCAAACACATAGATTATATTAAAGGAAATGTTAAGTACTACAATATGAGTTTCCAACTTAATATTGATTGGACTACAATTTACACATGAAATATTGCTTCATCACTTCAAAACACTATCATTTTGTTGTTAGTGCAATTGTAGGTGAATTGACCAACTATAAAGGCTTGACCATTAGTATATATGTGTGCGTCTCATGCGATATATTGGTTTTAAGGGTATCACTAGACCAATTCTCTTTTCTCTCGCTTTCTACATTTGTCTCTCTAGTTTTCATCACATTCTATGAATGTTGGTGTCGATCCCATCACCATGGTTGAGAAGACCCTCCTCCTACATTTCAAGTAAACCTATAAAAATAAAGTGATTTAAAAAAATAATACTTAGTTGAAGAATATTATACAACACAAAGTTGTCAATAATAAATATGTCTTCCAGCTATCAGCTACTAAAGAAAGTCTAGATGACTATATATATATATATATATATTCTCTTTTTCAAACAAAAGAAAAAAAAGAAAAAAACTTATTTCTCCCAAATCTCTTCCCTCAATTAGCTATAGTTTTAGTTGGTTTGATTTGAAAAATTGCTTTCCATAACTCAGGAAACCCATTTCAGACTGTTAGTAAAGTTTTCTTATTACACCCTGAAAAGCCCTTTCAATCCATTAATGAAGCTTCCTAAATGTGTGAGTGCATTGGAATAGTTATCTCATGAATGCACTGACCATGATCATGTGTCTTGTAGTCATGCAAGGTACCAATAGAAATAATTTCACCAAAAGAGAGATGGATTACTAAAAACTAAATTATTGTTGAGATACATGTAGATCCACATAAAATAAAAAGGATTTCAGCACGTATTATTTAACTACTTTTTGATTATCATATGGGGAACTTTTGCTAAGATTTGTTCAGCTCTTACAAGGTCTACATAAAAAGGGAGATCTCTTATATCATAGATATATGATACGTATGAGGTAGGCAATACATATACTTCTTAATTTGTTATAGATTCAACTGTTTCAAAGAAACACTGCAGATAACAAACTCAAAAAAATATAGTGGTGTATAATAAGGAAGAAATATGCTGAAACATGTAATTAATTAGATCATGCATAGACTAGGATAAGAGGTTTCATACTTAACTAAATCATGCCACTGTGTGAGAAATATTGTGACCAAAGAAAAGTAAAATATATAGCATACACCAACTAAGCACAATAAAATTTTTACCATGCAAAAAAACTTAAGAAAATGATTAAAGCCAAAAAGAACTTAAGAAATCACCGAGAATCATAGAATAAAAGGGGGAAAAGAAGCACAAATGACAAGTTCTAGTCAAGAAACCAGAATGTTGTGATAGAAATTACAAAACTGACAACAGATGTCTCAGTACTTGCTGATGTATTGAGGGAGATATTCACTGAGAGACTTGTACCCTTGTGACCAAAAAATGCTTGACTATTTCCTTACTTGAAATGTTTTATCTCCAAAAAATAGAGCTAGTTTCCTTTAGGAATAATAAGTTGCACATAATACAATTCATATCATTCATAATCCATATCTTCAGATTAAAATGTTTATATCATGTTAGATCTATAACTCATCTTCTTCAAAGAAGTCAATCCTAGTGTATATACATCTAGTGTAAATACAATGTGGAATTGTGAGTTCAACTCCTAAGACGCTATTGAAAGAGAGAAGTCAAAGTGAGTTACAAAAGCTAACTTGGTATCTAGCCTTGAGTTATATACTGTAGTCAAAACATAAGGATATGTTAATGTAGGGTATGTCAAAGTGTGCAAGATTAGGGATCTCACAGGTCTACAAAAGTGGGAGAGATGGTGCACTATCAAACCTAGTTGCTCTTGATGTTAGAGTAATGCATGACTCAATATTAAATGGTTGGACAAAACAATTTGTATTATTTCAAGTTTTTTCTTACACTCACCTACGTTGTGTACACTTGAAAGTAAAGATTTTAGTTATCAAGCACTCAACTGAACTAAGCCCGTAGTTCAAGTGACAATATTCAACACTAAAATATGTGTACATGAAATTTCAAAAAGAAAATAAACATTAAAAGGTAGTAGTGATGCATTCTTATAGCTACCTACCTTCGAATGGAATGTCTAGAACCTAATTGATTTTCATTTCCCTCAATGGTACTACAGTCTCACCTTACATTTGAACAAAATTAATTCCAATTTTATCAGAGGGTGGAAATGGGGCTGTAACTTGTTCAGAGACATGCCATGCTTCCTTTGAAGACAAATTCTAACTCCAAATTTAAGACAAAATACTAGATTTTCCAATATGTAAAAGATTCTATAGTAAAAACAAATATTGATAACATTGAAAAACTAAAAACTACTACACTCCTAGAAAACAACAAAGAAATAAGTGCACACATTTCAATCTACAATATTCAATCAATAAATCCTAGATTCCAATCAACATAAAAGAAAAAAGGTTACTAAACTAAACTATTTGCATTAAACTACGACCAAGAACTAAAGGATGATATAAATGATTAAAATGACAAGATAAGAATAAAAAGGAGTTACCCCATAACTACTGGAATGCAAACAACTTTTCCTTGCTCTTCAAAAAACACTAGTATATTAAGAACAATAAGTGTACTTGAAAAGACTTCACATATATAATAAAAAATATTTTTTGTTGCAAGCCACCATGCATTGCCAAATCTCAACACTGCACACACTTAATTCAACCATATGCTACTTAATGAATTTGTAGGAGACTTAGTTGATAGAGGGGAATGGTAACCAAAACACACAAGACCGGGCAAATGAATATCCTTACATTCTATGTAGCCAAAGAGATAGACCTTCCCATAAAGTTCTCCACCTTCTTCAAATGCTTTCTAGATATCAGGAATGATGAAATCAAGACAAAAATGACCAAAAGTATAACTTAGCTTACATAAAGTGGTGCAATGTTCCTTCAGTAGGTTTGGAATTTTGTAGACAGATCTAGAAAATTAATTTAATTTTCCATTGATTTCTTTGAGTTTAAGTTGTAGAAATGAAAATAATGTTTGTCCTATCAAAGAGATTTAGAACAGTCGGTGAAGGAGCGTGCTGTTAAGGTGCTTCGTAAGCAAAGGTCACTGGTTTCAGTCTCCCTGATACCAAAAATCCAGCATGGTTTCTGCTGGTGCGGCTCAGGCCAAGTGCGATCCCAAGGTGAATTTGACGGCTTAGATGCCCTTGAGTCGTGGCCTCTCAGCCACAGGGTAAGCGTGATTTTCAGGATTCACCCACTTATCAACCAAAAAAAGAAAATAATGTTTGTCTTGAGTGATAAGAGCAAAATAGGAGTAAAATAGATAATATGCAATCATATAGCTCCAAGTTATATAAATCCCACCTACACTTGTAGATATAATCCAAATAATCCCATTGTCCTTTGACAAAATTAACATATTAATTGAACATCAAGCTAAGAGAGCACTTCATCTGCTTATGCATAGGCATCCCAACACCATTTTTTAAAACACCAATATCAAAAACATAATATATTCATGAGTTTAATTTCACTTATTGACAAAGGCCATCAATTGCCAAATTTTCTAATACATTTGTATCCACCTAGATTTTATGCAACATGTCTAGCTGTGTGAGAATGGACTCAACGATCTTGTGGGTGCAACAAATAATCTTTACTATTAAGTCGAATTTGCTTTTGCTATATAGACACACACACATGACTTATATTTTCTAGATGTAACTATGTCCACTGAGAAAATAGACTGTTTATAAAAACCTCGGTGTCAACTAGAAATGAAGCTAGCCATAAATCTCCCTACTAAAGAAAATCACATGCCAAGTTTGAAAAGTCATTCAAGAAAAAAAAAGCTATCCATTTTTCGATCTAGGATGCAATATATTCTAATATTATATTTCATTTCTTCATTTCTAATAATAATAAATAGCCATGTTAGGGAAGGAATCCAACCAAAGGAGAAAAACACCAAAACATAATACAATACAAAAATATTCAAGGAAAAAATGAAAATAGTATACAATATTGTACACATAATAATTAAAATATGTCACAAGTTACTGCAAAAGGGGAAAATGCAATAAAGGATGCTTCTATAGAACCACCCTTCCAAGAAATAAATGCTCATATGCTCAAGGTCATTTTTCCATAAGTATATGGCTAACATGCTTGCCATTGAAGCTTGAAAGGTTAAAATTTTTGAATAAAAAAAGCACCATATTTATTGGTCAAATAAATGTAGCAAGAAAAAGTGGACTCCACAAAGTTGGGTTGTCATGTAATAAAAGAGTGGTGGTGGAAGAACAGTTTTGCAGAAACCACATAGATATGTTGCAATTATAGGTTAGTCCACAAAGGCGGTCCATTTATTTTATTTTTTTGGGTTTAAAAAGACAAATCAAAAGAACAAGAGGGTTGAAATAGAAGAAAATCTTGAAAAGAATGTCTCACACATGTCTTTGTGTTTCTCAAGAAATCTCTGAAGGGAATGTTTTCTTGCAATTAGAAGGTCTACATCCATACAAAACCACAATCCATTTCTTAAATTACAAAAACTAAAATTATAAAGAATAATCTTCACACATTATGATAAAACTTACAAGAAACCCTATCCTAATCCACAAAATACATTCACAGATAATGAATGTCAATCAATCAAACAATCAACCAAATAGAAAATACCAATATGGTCAGAGATTAAAATGTTCATATTCTTTAACAGAAGCACCAAAGACTAAAATAATTATGTTCTTTAACATAAGCAATACACTTAATTCATACTAGTTAATAGTAGATACATTGGTAAAATATGAAAAGATATCATAAAAGATTTGATTTTTAATTTGTTTGATTAAAGCATCATTGATCTTGCAATTGCCAAAGACAACCCTTTCATTGCAGGAAGACAAACAATCACTAGTTTTGAAGTCTCCCTCCAAATATTGATGGGATTCTCTATCACCTCGTCACAAGATGTAAACATCTATCTAGTGCTTTCTAACATCCCAATCCATATGACATGTTAGAGGCACTATATTTGTTTCTCAGACTGGTATATCTATTTTCTTTGGCAAATTTAATTTGTCCTTCTAAATACATTTTGAGCATGTTTTTCCTATTACTGGTAAGAATTCATGGAGCAACGCATCATAAAAATCATGGAGGTCAGGAAGATTAACAAATCTCCACTGCCAAAATAAATTCTAAGGAAGCATAAGCTCTATTTGAAGTAATGGAATCTATGTCTACAGATGCAAATGGAGAAAAACCTATACACATCCTTCTTTACAAGGAACATGGAAGGGCTTGGAGTGAAAACAAGGGAACGATAAATTCTTGCATGTTTCTAGGATTAATTTTGGGTACAAACGTAATCCTTCATGCAATAAAAATGCTCTGTTTCCAATTTAAAATTTCAAGCTTTCATATTTTCAAGAACTCTTTATGCTCCAATGTTTCATTCATGAGAACATCATAATTCCTTTGGGTTTTCTTAAGTTGCCCCCCGATTTGGAGTAGTTGATCCTATGTGCTAGCAAGGGTCTGATTCGTGAAATTCCTAGGGATTGTGGCAACTTGAGGGGATTACAGGTGTTGACACTCTCAAAACAATCTTCATGGAGCACCATACCAGAATTGGGGAGGCTAAATAGTCTCATGCATTTAGATTTGAGTTATAATAATCTCAAGGGAAAAATCCCTAAGGGAATGGGGAGTTTAAGAAACTTTTTGGGCCTTGATTTAAGTTACAACAATCTTAGAGAACCCATTCCACAATCCCTTAGAAATATGAGGACACCAAAAAAACTAGATTTGAGCTCTAATTCCCTCACAAGCCACATTCTTGCAACCCTTGTGAACTTGAAAAACTTGGAGTTCATAGCTCTCAACAACAATAAGATTATAGGAAGATTCCCTCCTTCGCTAGGAAGTTTACATAGCCTCCAATACTTCATAATAGATAAGAATCCAATGTTTTCTCCATTTCTTGTTGAACTTAGAATGCTCAAAAATCTTAGGAGCTTAGGCTTGGTAATTCTGGGTACTCGGCTTCAATACCTATGGATTATGGAAAAGTTTTGAATCTAAGCTTTTTGAATTTGGAGAACAATAATTTTTCAGACAGTATTCCTTCCAGTATAGGTAATCTTTCTCGCATGTACCACCTTAATATGAGTAGTAACATGTTGTCAGGGGAACTCCCTTTCTCCTCAGAGTTTTTGAATAGGTTAGGTAAGAATATAGACTTGAAGGGGAACTCAGGTTTGTGCATCAATGCATCCTAGATTATGCAAAGATCTTAGTACTTGGGTGCAAATGTATGTGGAGATTTGCCCATCAAAGAAAAGGGAAAATCACCCAAAAAATTCACGACAATCTCGCTACATGGGGTGCACTGAAGAATAAATATGTACTTGGTAGTAAGTTGTATAATGCTTTACTAGATTGAAAAATATATCTTTCTCCCATTAAGATTCAATTTTCTTTGAGCATGGAGATCAAGAAGTTGAAAGGCTAAATGCATAGATTGATAAAAATCTCTCCAAAGATTAATGTCTTAGTTGGTTATTAAAATGATTTTCTATGCTTCATTTATGGACCAAAAGTGTCGAGCGTTTAAGAGAATGCTTTACGAAAAAAATAGTTTACTTAGATTTCAGTGTTTTGATAAAAATAGTGTAAACAACCTAGGTCATACAATGTATGAGGCAATAATCTGTTGTGTAGAAAATATTACATTATGGATATTGGTGGATTAGATGCAAGCTCAATGTTGATTGGTAAAGTGGGTGTTTTTTGGGTTGAGTAAGTTGTAGCAAAGGGGTCAATGTGCTACTGAAGGTTGGGAATCAGGGGCATAGTAACATCATATATAAGAAATAAAATTATAAATGTTTTATTCTCACACGTCCTTAGCATGACAATGGAACACAAATATAGCCATAATTGGCAGAACAAGGATGTCTTATTAGTTTGTAACTTATAGATCAGTTGGTGTTGGTTTGGACTACCTACCAAGTGTATGGGAGGATTAGCCACCTTAGAAGTCTCACCAAAAGTCTGAAGAGATAAATAAGTCCTTGGTATGAAGCTCAATGAGAGCTTATAAGTGAAACACATGGGGTCTTTTGAGAAAAACTAGTAGGTTTTATAAAGCTAGCGTTTAAGGGATTTCCACTCTCAGCGAGCAACATTATAGCTTGGGCCTCATTTAACATATACTATGTACAAAAAATGGTTTTAGTGCCACTTGTAACATAAAAATACCACATCTAGAATGTTGAATGTCAAATTGGACTACAACTTTTTAACACCAAGCAATTTGAACAGACATAAGCACAGACAGAAAGTGTAAATCGAAGAATCATGAAAAAGAAACAAAGACATGGAATCATTAATAGAATTAGGCTCAAAGTATAAGTAAAAATCCCATGGCATTGAAACTTAGAAGTTTAGAGAGAGGCATATTAACTATGAATTTAACAAGAAAAGTTTTGACCATTTCCATGAAGCATCACAATGAAGTTTCTTCTGTCAAACTAACGTTATATAGAATTAAATAATAATTTAACAATCAAAAGTTGGATTTTTCTTAACATATTTTATAGGGATACCAGTTATGGTGTTTGACACAACATACGGTACAAAATTTTTCCAAATTCCCACAAATTGTTTAGATGCACATATTGCCATGAATATGACTTCTCTATTTCATTTTACTTTGCATCACTTAAGGAAGATAATATTTAAAAGATCAACAATTATCTTAAGTTAAAATGCCCGAATTTAATTTTCCAACAAAAAACACAATATAGTTATGTACTCATTGTTTCAAAGAAATATACCCTACAACAGAAAATCTAGAAACATTTAAAAATAAATTTTAATATATGGGTTTTCATGAAATTAGAAAAGATATATGGTCACATTTTCTAGGATTTGTTTTTTCCAAACAACCATGAAAAACATATTGGTCAAAAGTTCTATGGTCTCCTTGAGAGGCCCATCCATTATAGAGCTGCAATGTTTGATGACCCAACTTTCTGTCAGAAAATGGGAGATGATTTTGGTTTTTTATTTTATTTCCATATTTATTTGGTCTGCAAGATATAATGTCCCATTCAAAGGATAGAAAAAAATTTCTATAAGATGTGTTGCCAATAGTTTTTGTATGAACTAGCAACTCAATTAGTATCAAGTGCCTTTTCTTTTGGGAGTATATTGTGACCACAAATTTTAGACAAAACTAATCGTCTAGCCTTCATAAGAAGGGGAAGTGTAGAACGTAATGATGTATAGAGATACCATCATGATTGATGTTTCCTTCAAATTTAAGAGTTAGTTTTATTGAATAAGGAGTAGAAAACAATACATTTCCAAGAATGTAGAAACAATTCTATAAAATGATTTTCCAATTGTTTTTAGATGAACTAGCAAATCAGATTGGTACCAAGTGCCTTCTCTTTGGGGTGTATATTTGTGACCACATATTGCAGTCAAAATTACCCTTCTCCCCTTTGTGGGAAGGGGAAATGTAAGCTGTAACAATTTATAGAGATCCCATCATGATTGATGTTTTCTCCTAATTTAAGATTCAATTTTATTGCATAAGAGCAGAAAGAAAAGGAAAACATTGAGTGCCATTTTTGGGAAAAGTTCAAAAATATTAGAGTAGACCTAAAGAAATACCTTAACATGGTTCCAATCTAGATTAACTATTATGAACCCAAATTGAGATTTGGTTATTTTAATTGGCATAAACTCACACAAAAATATGGAACTTCGAAACTAATGATAGACATGAAACTAATAGGGCGAGGCCAACAAAAAAGATAGTAACGACAGTAAATTGATCACTAGAGTAGAAACTCACTGATCATAGTGGAACTACAACATCATTAAAAATTATTTGACAACCAATTATAGAGAAATACTAGCAGAAAGTTCCACTAGTAGTTACCAGTGTTCAAAACAATTCATCCCACACATTTCCCATGTTTCCATGAAAAGGAAACTCAATGGGAGACACTTCCCCGCATCCCCCTTTGGGGAAACATAGGGAAGAATGTTTCCCTTTTGTGGGAAACTCCCAAGAACCCCCCTCCTAAAACAAGGATTGAGACATTTGTGAGTGGGTTCCTTTAGCTTATCAAATTTTACTCAAAGATTTATGTTAGTTTTCAACCACATTTCTTGGTTTATGAATAAATTGATAAAGGGAGATAGAAATATGGAAAGAAAACATCAAAAAATTATTTTTAAATGGATGAAGAACAACCTTCGTACAACTCTAGTTTTAACTCTTCATGATTTACACCTCGAGGGGTGGGAAACTTGAGATAGCGTAAATCCTTGATATGTTTTTTTTTTTTTTATCTTTTTTAATATTACGTATCTTGGGTATTTTTGTTAAACAAGATAACTCTAAATAAACCTGCAATTGTAGTGATAATGTGAATGAAGAACAGGTAGAGGATATAGTACAAGTTTGCAAATTTTGTCAAATTGCAGAACTTTTTATAAGCAAAAAATGTATGTGTTTTTGTCTGCTTTAGTACAACCTTTTGATACAATACAAATCTTGTTTCATTTAAAAAAAAAAAAAAAAAAAAAAAAAATCATAAGTATTACATCATCAATTTGAAATAGAGAGTAATGCTTCAGAAAATGTTATGAGATCCATGACCACTCAAGCTAGAAACTCACTTGCTTTCTATTCAATAACTTTTCCTCACATTCCTCTTTTGGGGAAACATAAAAAGGGGGCATAGGCTTAGGTCGAAAATTCCTGTGTATCCCCCCTCTGATAGGGGGCATAGGCTTAGGTGTTCCACCATAACTAAACTCCATGTATTACTATTGAACCTGTATATTATTATATTCTACAAATATATTACACTGTTTGTGGAGGACATTAAATTGTTTGGTAGATTGTTCTAAAATTTTATTTCTACAATTGGAAATGAAGGATTGTTGCTATTGGAAAACCATAGGGCATAATTTCCCTAGCATATTACAAAAATTTTGATATTAATATTAATATATTGAGCATATATGCCCATTTCTTACTAAATGCATTGAAACGAATCACTATATATCATCCCTATGTGTGCTTGATATGATAATGAGATCTAAGACAATTATTAAGGTATTACAGACTCATGTGCATGGATTTGCCTATGTTATTTTATGCAATGGATTGATAAGATCGCAAAACACATAGACAATGAAGCAGTAAAGAAGCAGTAAAGAAGCATAATAGACAGCACACATAAACGCATCAAATTTAATAAGGAGTTCACCCAATACTCCTGGGCTACATCTCCTGGTCCAGCCTTTAGTGGTGTCCTCTCTGTTATGTCTTCAAATAGAGTTTTACAATAGTATGAGCTCAATTTGAGACTCAACACACAATAGCTACAACAACAAGAGTTTGCTTGAACCTCTCAAGCCTCTTTGAGTACACAGACTCTCTCAATCACTTTCTGTCTCTGTCTTTGCTCTCTGTCTTGGAACTGCCTCCAATACTGCATGTCTTTGTTTCTATCTTCTATGGCTTTAAAGCCAATATGCTCTGCCTGTTCATTTCTGCTTCTCGGCTTTTTGTCTCCCAGCCTCTATCTGCTCGAATCCCTCTTCTAGCATTAAATTATCATTGCATAATGTATTAAGGGGAGGTGGCCACCTAATCTCCAACGGATGAGTGCATTGGGCTTTTGAAATCCCTGAAATGGCCACTTTGTGTTAACACAGAGAAATGTATTCGAAACTGTGAAAATCCGCCACAACACAGTCTTTTGGACTTCAAAAGTCCTTAAATCCGGTCTATTCTCCTATCGGGTCCGTCCTCAATTTCCATTGCAGGTCGCTTTGGCCTTGTTCCAAGATTTCCCTTTGTATTTTGGAAATACGTAAAAACACTAAAAATAACGTAAAAATGGCTTCCTCTGGACTTGAAAGAATATACATTCCATTCCCAAACCCCTTTGGGTCCGGGCTTTATCGCGTCGGAGCTGTTTCAAGATATACAAAAATACATTACAAAATGCCTTTTTGTGGATCTCAAGTCTTATGCAACAATGTTTATATATCCATTGGGTCCGGCTAATCGCATCACACATATACATGTGTATAAGCCCCGCTCTGTGGTGTTTCTTTGATTGTGATATCGCGATGCGATTAATTGCAATCGTATCTCGCTCATGTCTCGGGCCATTGGAAGTGCTCTTTGTATTTTTCAATAGCAATCCTACAATGCAATGTGGGTCGTCGATCTACGTGCTTGATTGACGGTCCCCATTGACCTCTCCAATCGCTATCGCAACATTTTTTAGTCTCTGTCGATATCTGCGATTGCCACTACCGACTGCGATTCGCTGATTAGATCTGGACTGTTGATTGGCTAGATCTGACGGCTATTCCCCATTCAAGCCTCCGCTACTCTATTTTTCAACGTTTTCCTAGTGTATTTGGTGCCCAATAGCATTTTCCACTATTTTTTGAAGGTTTGATTATGCGATACTTTTGATCTTTTAGAGGATTTTTGAAGACTTAGAGGGTAAATGGATCCATTTTGGATCAGTGCTCAACATATTCATGCCAAAATCCAAGAGATAAGAATGCAATTTCCCCAATAATCAAATGATTTCCTTTGTCAACATTAGGGTTACACATCCTTCAAGCCTAAATGATGTAACCTCCATTTATCAAATAAATAAATATTGGTACTACTCATAAACTAGGAATCAAATATCAGATGTCACTTGAACCTTAGAGAATCTAGAAACAAAAATAAATTGAACACCTTCATCGAAGGGAAGAAAGAGAGAGAAATTAATATCCTTGAATGATAAAGGTAAGTCAATGGGTAAAGAACAGGGTAAAAGTACATAGTGACTAAAAAATTAGCTAAATGATAAATCAATGTGTACAAGGAAAACATTATAAGCACAACAAAAGCTCTAAGACCCAGGTTCACACACAAATTTCCCAAGGGTAGATAATGACTAAATTTAAAAACCTAGACAAGAGATCGGCCTTACAAAGAAAATATTGTAAGCATGATGAAAGCTATAAGACTTATGTATACCAATTTCCTAAGGGTAGATAAAGACTAAAGTAGGAAACATAGACAAGATATCAACATTGTCACACGTCTGCATCATTGATTCAATATGAACCAGAGGGGCCAACTATATCATCATCCACCACTCTGAAAGGACCAACATATGATATGACAATATCCATTCAAGATTACCTAGGACTGAAAAGGCTAGGCCAACCATCTCTTATAGGAGAAATAATGACTTCCCTTAACATCCAAGGCTAATCAAACTTTGTAGAGTAGAAAGGAAACAAATGATGCCCTCGTGGTGCCTTATCCCAAAATGCATGCAACAGGAACTAGATGGATTGAGAAAAAGCACAAACAATGTACTAGTATGAAATCATTATTTTCAAGGTGATACTACTAATAGATACAAGTCATACACAACTGATTCATTCTCAAGAAGCATATCAACAGTTTAATGTTCACATTCCAAGGTTATTCTTGGTTTATGTTTCCCTCCATATGTTTGAAAATATTCATGGTTCAAATATATTTCTTTCTGGCACAATTCATAGGTTGGGGGTGGAAATGAGCATAGGCTTATAGTAAAATAATATAGAACAATCACATTATCACAAGTGGCAGATAACATTATGACAATAATTTGGATTTGGCATAAAAAGTGTCTCTCAGATAGAGTTGAACTGCAAGTGTAGAGGATTATGTTATTTGGGACAAATATATAGAAAATATAAAGTCTATCCCTATTTGATTAAAAGATGAAGACCACACTCCAATTTTGTCTTTGAATCCCCATTGTAGATTACACGTTAAATAAAAGCTATAATGCCTTGGCTGCTCAAGGAGACTTGGATCCTCAAACAATGGTGGTGTTCCAAGCTTTTGAGGTTCGAATATCTCCAAAACCCCATTTTTCCATGTGGTTACTCCTAAATAATGAGGTACTAGCATCGAACATCTTGGAAAAGATAAATACTCATGGTCTTGGGTAGTGTAGTCTTTGCAAAGAAAATGGTGAATCTAAATTTCATATCATCATGTCATTTCCTTTCTCTCAACAGGTGTGGAAATAGATGGATGGAGTCACGAGATTGAGATCTATTTGGTCAATAGATTCAATTGAAGAAGGCCTCAAAAAATGGTACAAGAATGAAAATACAAAGGGTTTCCAAGCTTTCCCTTTTAATTGTGCCATGGGGCATTTGGTTGGAAAGAAATGTTTTGATTTTAGATGATAGGGTAATCCCCTTTATATGCTCATTTATACAAGCCTGTAATTTCAAGTTTTCATAACCTTTGCCGCTTTCAGGAGAAGATTTATCCATGGATGTGTTTATGGTTTCAAGCATGTCAGTTATAGTATGGACATTATCAAGTTGATGATTTTTTTAATCATCCTCTTCACCTGCTTCACTTAACATATTGCAATTTTTTTGGGGAAATGAATTGTTTCTTTGCATGTTGTATTTGGTCCAAACTAGTTGTAGACTCTTGACCATTTCTCATGAACTCACTATCATTCAAGTATTCCATGAGATCACTTTCATCGATAATCTTATTTTGATCAGTAAGAGGAAATTTCTTTCTATCATTGCCAAGGGTTTTCCCTGCTCTCTTCAACCTTTTCATATTTCTATGTGGTATTAGAGAAGCTTCTTTGGAAACAAGAAGAAGATATTCATCATCAATATTTAAGTGGGTCACTCAACTTTGACTCATTTCCACTTTCGTGCTAAAAATTTCAGTTATTTAGGGACCTACACTTCACAAACACCATTCAATTTATCTGATCATTGTTCCCATTAAATTTCACACATGTTTTTACTTCCTATAAAGAGTGAAAATTAAACATTTTGGAGAGGTAGATATATCAATACCTAAATGTGTATGGATCAAAGTTAGAGTTGGCACAGTGGAAATACATTCAAAAATTTAACATGCTTCTCTTTAGTCTCACACAAATCTACTTCAACTCAAGAGTGAAAAAAAAATCCCTCATAGAGACGTTGTAGAAGCAATATTATTCAGAAACCTTTGAAATAAGCATGGCCAAGCCCTCTTTTTTGACAATGCACATGATAACTCATTACTACAAATAAAATAAAACTAGATACAATTAGGCACATTATATGAAACTACAGGGTTTCCAAAGGTTTTGCAGAATTGGTTGTTGCTAAGTATAGGACTCACTCTGTTATCGTTATATATAGAAAAGGGGCACCATTTTAGGATAATGGTTGGTCTAATAAGAATGAAAGAGTGTGTTATATTAGGACACAATCAAAATCATACATATCTCCTTATGTAAGAGATGGTGTGAAGCAACATTTTATAATCTAACTACTGCATTCTTTTTTAGATCTTGTAATTTTTAGATCAAGGTTGGCTATGAATATCTGGGAAGGATGTACATTTTCAGGAAGGATGTATATCATTATGAGAAATAATACAAAGCATACTAGAAAATTGGCCAACATGACAATTGTAATTGAAAATATATATTGGAGAAGATAATAGAAATCCACTAGGAAAAGGAAAATTAAGATATCATGTAGAAAAAGCTAAATTTAGATCTACGGTTCCCAGAACATATGGAGACCATGTCGATATTTGAAGAGGATAATAAACATAAGAAAGGAAAGAACCAACTAATATTATTTCCATTTTAAGCCATAGAAGAAGGGATATTCTAGTAACACTAGTAAGAACCCATATGCAATATGTGTAATTGAGACATTAAAGACAAGCAACATATACCAGTTAATGGTCATGTTTGCAGTAACTCTCGGATAAAATTTGAGTAAGATAACATTGACACTATGCTAATTATTTATAGCACAAGATGAAGCAATAATATGAGAAAATTTTAAAATAGAAACCCCACATTAAAATAGATTAGCAGGCTTATCTCAAAAATCCTATCTGAGAAAACCTAAACCAAACAAAGGAGAGCTCAGGTAAGGATGAAATCAGATACTTCAATATCATATGATTATTTTCAGTAATAGATGATTTGAACAAAATTATTAAATAGCAAAAGGAACAAATCTAATAGCTTTGTGCCTATCATCTATACCATTATGGTACAAAAATATCAAAGATATAATTAAAAGAAAGCACCATTCCTTTACAAGTTATTGGTGGATTCTACATCTGTAGAGATGAATGAGCATCATATGGGAGTGTTGAAGAAAAAGAAGGATGGGATTCGGTGATCCTTAAATGGAATTTGAGGACTAAAAGCCTTGAATGCTTTGTAGGGTTGAGCAGTAGCATCCCAAGATGACCAATGCCATGGGCATCCAAATATGCCTCTAGGTACCCCATATTGCAAGATGAAAAATAAATTAAGGTGGAACAAGTTGTGGCGCCAAAATTTTGTCCAAATACTTTGATTTGATTATGCAAAGAATTTACCATAACATGGGGCAAGTTGGATTTCATTTAAATCAAAATAATTTTCCATAACATGGGCCAAGCGTTATGTAATTAGTGGTCCTATGCAAAGATATTTATGTGTGTCAAAGAGTATGACCTTCTTAAAGTTCTAGTTGTTTATGTGGCCACTATTTCTCATGTATTGGGACAAATTAAAAGACTCAATGTTAAAATTATGTCAAGGTTTCTTCTTGTTTCAACTTAGACATAGAAAATTATGATAACATGCCCCCTCCGAAAGGTTGGACAATTATTAATTTTTTGAACTAATTCATATACTTTTTGTACTTGTTAGTTGGTCATATGTTTATTCTTGGATTATAGTAGTTGTTTACGTTAATCATTTTTAATTTTTTCACTTATTATCTAGTCATATGTTTTAGTTCTGGAATAAATTAGTCATTTTAGTCGCTTTTAGTTGGGTTACTTATTATTTAGTCATATACTTTATCCCTAGACTAAATTAGTCATTTAAGTTAGTTGTTTTTAGTTGGGTCACTTAAAATTTGTCAAATTTATTAGTAATTCACTTGAAATAATTGTGGTGACTAATGTTTTTAGCTGTGTAGTCATTAATCTCTCATTTTGTACTAGTGATGGAGGAGCACAATTCACCTCTTGGATGATACAAAACCTTATCAGAAAGTGTAAGATTCATCATAGTCACTTTGCCTTACCATCCATTGGAAATGGGAATGTGGAGAGCACCACTAAGGTACTTGAATCTATTCTCATGAAGACTGTGGCAGGCCATCAAAGAGATTGGATGGAGAGACTCCCTGAGGTATTATGGGCTTATAAGACTACTTGGAGAAATACTACAAGATTATTTCCTTATGAACTTGTATTTGGTAAGAATCTTATCTTTCCTATTGAATTTGAAATCAAAACACTCAGGGCTGCCTTGGAAGTAGATTTAGACTTGACCGTAGCTCAGATACATCAGTTGGAACAACTAAATGAATTGGATGAGAAGCATGATTGTCATACAATGGACGTAAATCATTCAAAAATAGTGTGCCAAGTGGCATGATAAGTTTATTAAGAATAAGTTGTTTCAGAAAGGTGATTGGGCATTCTATATGATTCCATATTTAAAGATTTAAAGGGAAAGTTGTGTACCAGGTGGCTAGGTCCTTATGAGGTAGAAGCAGTCTTTGATAATGGGATTGTAAAATTGACAACCATTGATGGTTCCCAAACATTGTTTCTTGTCATTGAACACTGTCTTAGGTTGTATGATAAAACTACCTCTAGGGATTCTTTTGTTAACATTCTTTCAATTGCAAATTCAGAGCTTGAAGTTGTTGGGGAATGGGAAACTTTTCCCATTCTTCCATCCATTTTGATTAATCAATAAAATAAATAAAATAGAAAGAAAAAAATAATAAAAAAATATTCAATGGTGAAAACCCTTCTATGGCTCCATTGGATGAAAAAAAAGAAAATAAATAAATATGTTCAATGATGAAAACTCCTTTGGGGCACTATTAGATGTTTGTGGTGACTAAAAACTAGCTTGTTGGTGGTCAACACATCCTCTCCTTTCCTTTATAATAACACTATCATATCTTTTTTCTTTTTTTTTGTAATTGATTTATTGTTTGAACCTTTTCATATTAAAAACTTCATTTTTGAAACTCATCATAAGATTTCATGTATCATCTTTGAGTGATATGGCTTCTCAAGATTTCACTAATACAACTAAATACATGAGCAAGTAATCTCCATAGTTTAATATTGTTGTTGCTGATATAGATTAAGGATGTATTTACTTGGTTTCCATAATAATCTTATAGATATGCTTCTACACCTTCATATTTGATAACATAGTTTTGAACCTAATGCACTAGATCCAGCTATAATAGAAGTTATCTTTTCCACCATATCATTTAAATTTCACCAATTGGCATGTGCCATACATGAGATATTGTACAAAACTGATCAAATCACTTCCTTTATACAACCCTATGCCATTGCATGGCAAGCCAATGAAAGGTATGTTTGATTGTCATTTACTTGTAGGATTTGGATTTAAAGGATGATACAACTTTTCTATTACAAATGTTGAGGACAACTGTTATATTCAAGTTTGGGGGAGGAGTGTATTGTATCTATATACTCCATCTTAATTTAGTAATTACCAATTTCCAACGTTACTCTTGATGCCATTTCTGAAAATTGATGTGACTATATGAAATCATTCCTAGTAGTTGTCATTTATGACGAAAATCCTAAATTCAATACGAAGGTTAACTATAACTATTTCCAAATTCTATATGACCAATATTATCTACCCTAGCAATTATTTGTGTGCACCAAGTTTTTCCCCTGTAGCAATTTATGAGAAGTTATAGTTCCTGAGCAGCCATGGGAGGAGTAATGGTGCATCATGAGCCTAATTCCATTGATGTGATGTTAGACCATATAGAAACCTTAGATATATTTTAGAGTGCAAGTTGGTTAGCTTACTTTGAGACGTTTTAGGGTTTCAGTGAAATAATTTCCTTAGAATTTGTACAGGATCTAAATAAGAAGAAATCAAATGTCAAAGGGTTTAGAATTGTTTTTACAAAGAACACAATCACTAGGGTGATAGACTTACCTCAGATAGGGACCCACTAGTTTTCATGGAAAATAGCAGTCCCAACAACTAAGGAAACATTTCTACAACTAGGAGAGGGAGTAAAGAATAAGGGGAGAGGTATTGATAGAAAATCCCTTCCTTGGGATGATGTGGCTTTCTTCATCCAAAATTTTATTACCTATGAGGGATGCTTTGGGACAATATTTAATTATCTTTTTTAGTTATTGGCACATCTTCATAATGGATAAATATAAATTTTCCCTATTGTCTACTGAAGGCTTTATAGCATATGGCAGAAGTGGTGTGTGTGGCAAAGAATCCAAACATTTTCTTAACCAACCATGCACTAATTAAGTTTATTATAATTCATTCACTACAACAATAGGGAGGCACATGGAATATTTTTCTAGCAGGACAACATGTACTAGTTTTTGAAATAGAAGAAAGTGAAGGTGAAGAACAGGAGGAAAGTGTTGATACAACAATAGAAAATAGAGATATTACACCTCTTAGACAAAATAATGTAGTTACACCTCCTAGAAAAAGTATAACAACTACATGTCGTAGACCCCATCACAAAAGCCCTAAAAGATGGTCTTCCATAAGAACGTTTGCTGGTACATCTACTGAAGGAAAAAGGGCACGCATTTAAGAACAAGTGGATATATCTAGTGGAAAGTTTGAAAGTAGTTATTTTTTATTCCTTATTGAAGAAGAAGGGATTGAAGCAGAGACTTATGAAACAAGGGAACTTGGAACAACTTCAGATGAAGTAGGGGTTCCTGAAACAGAAATTCCCAAGAAATTCAAGGAAAGATCTAAAAAATCAACTACTTTGCAAGAAAGGGTGAAAAAGAGGTCATTAAAGAAGCTTCTAGGTGGAAATAATCCTTAAAAAAGAGTATGGGTAACTATTACACCATCAAATATCCCAATATCTAAGGAATGTACTGATCTAGTAGAACTAAAAGGGTTTGAGGTACAACAAGATGAAGAGAGAGGAAGACTTTGTAAAAGAATGTACCTTGATGCTAGAGGTCCATGCTTCTTCACCAAAATCAAAGGGACTTGAGGAAAAACATAAAAAGGAAGAGCTCACAAAGCAACGAGAAGGTGTATCTTTACTAGTTAAGATTGAAACTAACCATATTATTCAACAAATTAATAAATTGAAAATGAAAACAAAAATTCAAGGAAGCAAATTACCATGGTTGAGGGACAACTGCAATTTAGGAAACAAAATGGAAGGGAAAACCCAGCATAGGTGTTAGAAACAATGTCACTTGATAATACAATAGTAAGATTAAGTGAAGGGTGCAAGCAAGTTCTTCAAGAAGTAGATTGTGAAAGTCCAACTAATGGTTTAGTTGGATTCCAAGTTGAAGAGAAAGATGAAGAATTCCAAACCTCCATTCCACAAGAACCCACTAAAGATATTGTTGTTACATAAGAACTAGTAGTTGAGGTAGAGTGGGATATAAAAAAACTATATGCTATTCCACCAAGAGCTTGTTTATGATGTTATTGTTACATAGGAGCTAGTAGTTGAAAAGGAGCAAACTGAAATAAAATTTGTTGTTTCTCCACAAGAACCTATCGATGATGTTGTTGTCACACAAAAAGAAATAGGTGAGATAATGTGAAGGAGGAGACATGGAATGAAGAGATGTTCCAGGAAGCTATTGAATTTGTTACTATAACAGTAATAGAAACAATTCAGTTAAAATTTGAAGAGTCGTTAAACTCAAGGTTTTTGCTTGTATATTTAGAGAAATGGAAGGAATTAGCAATTTTATTGAAGGATGAAGTCATTCCTATGAAATAACATTATGAAATTGTTGATGATCTCAAGAGGATGTCGGATGAAAAGCATAAGGTTCAGGATTTGGTGAAAATTTAGAAAGAGAGGAAGCAAGCATTATTGCAATTAGAGGAATTGCAAGGGAAATTAAAACTGTTACAATAGAAAAAGGATTCAATATATGAACTTGTTGACTTCATATTGATTTGTATACCTCGTTATTCTATTTGCTAGAAAAATGCCTCATTTTTAAGTTAATGTACCTTAAGGAAAAATGACTGTATGAAATGAGGGAGGCTCAAATTTTTGGAAACCTTCCACAAGGCCACTTTTCTGGAATAACATTTACTGTGTGACTTGTATGTTCATGATTATGTATATTTTGTATTTTCATGGTTATTTTTGTTTTTTATTTTCATAATTATGTTTTTTTTGGATAAATAACCCTTAACCTTACACCATATGTTGGAGATGTTTAGTTGAGATCCTTTGTGTCTTTCATGCAAAATCAATTCAATTGTAATTCTACCTATGATATTGTAACAACTAATGAAGAAAAGGTGAAATTTTGTATTTGAAATGAACTTGGGTCAACTAAAAAATTCTTCATGGTGTATAACAAGATATGGTGATATTCAGGCACCAATAATATGTTATTGGAATTCAATTGTAGATTTATGGATCATTGTCTCAAAAAGATCAAGGAGATGAAACATGATGCGTTAGAGGGGAGTAGGCTTAGATGGGATGCTTGTAGGTAGGAATTAAGGGATAAGGGCAAATGGGTTGTTTAAGGGTATGTGGTATGTTGAGATATTGTTAGAGGATTAACATTTATAGTTTTTCCTAGCCAAGGATGGTAAAAGGACTTGTTGAATGTTGCTGATATACGCGAGACTCATTTTGGACATGTTGATCTCCTTTAATCAGTAATGAAGACCGATCTGGAAAATAATTTGGTCAAAGTCAGTTCAATGATATTTATGGATAATGCAGATGAAGTAGTTACAATTTTCCACAGATGAAGAAAAGTTATTACAAATTTTTCCTAAGCATGGAAATTATTATCAAAAGATTAATATGTATTCTTGATTTAGATCATTTTGGACACGTTGATCTCCTTTAATCAGTAATGAAGACCGATCTGGAAAATAATTTGGTCAAAGTCAGCTCAATGATATTTATGGATAGTGCAGATGAAGTAGTTACAATTTTCCATAGATGAAGAAAAGTTATTACAACTTTTTCCTAAGCATGGAAATTATATCAAAATATTAATATGTATTCTTGATTTAGATCACATGAGAATCGAGATGTTCTCTTGATGATCTTATCTTTGTAATATGATATTATAAAAAGGTGTTCTATCTTCCTACAATTAGATATATAGATAGATATACAGAAAGAATAAAGGAGGAGCACGAACATTATAATCATGTATGTTTCATTAATGCAAATCTCAATCATTCATGGAGCCATACCTTTCTGCTGAGTAGCTTATGTGTTTTGTAGTGTACTAGCCCCTACTAGGAAGGAATAGCCCTCCTTCATAAAGTGAACACTAGTTAGTAAGGTATTATATAAGATTGATTTATTTTCTCTCAGTTATGATTCATGTATGAATACTATTATTGTTACTATTAATCTTGTTCATGCTTTAATAATTGCAAAATTATAGCCTTTGTATTATGCAACAACATAGGTCCTAGATCATTCACTTTGTTAGTGTGACATTTATTTAATTCATGTTATATTTTGGTGGGGTGTGTTAGCCACCTATACCAATAGGTTTCATTTTTCATGATTGGCAAGAGAAGTGCCAATATGATCTACTTTGGTGATACAAAGATCTCATATTCTTGTGGAAGAAATATACTTACATTTGGTTGATGCTGCCCTACTTCTGAATGGATGATCCAATAGCCTAAGTTGGGTCATGCCATGTTTCAATTTTTCTTGTAGATAAGAGAAAGCAATCTGTCCAAACAACTCAATCTTGGCAGGTAAAGTAGATAGGTAGAGAATGAAGGTTCCCAACTGCTTAATCTGGGGCCTTGGAAGCAATAAGGGTAGTTTTAGATAGAAAATCAAAAGAAAAAGCCAAAGGAAAAGAAAAGGCACAGAAGGGTTTGCAAGTCTAAGTGCACCCTCCTTGGAGTAACAAAAATGCTAGGCAATAGAGTGGGTAGGTAGATGGGGTTGCAGAAAGCATGGTTTATGGCATTTCACTGGCCTAAGCAAAGGTAAAAACATGGTGCCAGTGCATATTTCCTATTTCAACAGTCTTACAGCAACTTAATGAAGCATG
>APFE030447545.1:29361-83318 GCA_000404065.3 Pinus taeda
AAACCTTTAAACTCTCTTCTAAAAATGACATGTTGTATGCCAACAAATTAGGCATCTCCATCTCTTTTTCCCTATGAAATATTATGCTTGAGCATTTTGTGTGCTGATATTTATGCAGATCTCACAATTTGGTATTGGTATTTTGTTTATTGCAATATATGCTATCTTTCCCTGAAAAATAAAGACACTAACTAAATATGGAACTTCTACGTACTTCGTTGCAGAAGACAAACCCGATACTCACATTCATAACGCATACGTTATCCATCGATAATACATTTACTACTATTATCATTATTATTCCTTTGGAATTGTCGCTCAACAATGAAATCCTTAGATCCTGACTAAGATTTCAGTTTCCATGGGATACTATATGTCACGGAGTGATATCAGACTTATAAAGAAATGTACTAAGTTCTAACATAATTATTTTCTACATGACTACTCTTTCTGAATTAAAGCAAAGCCTATGTACAAAATCGATGAAGCCAGGGATGATACAACATTTCTTCACTTTGCCCAACCATATGTATTCAAATCCCCAGTTGGGGTAGGGCACCCTGATCTCCTATCATATTCAGAGCCAACCCTTCAACAACCTTCCTACGTTTAACCAACATAGATGGGGCAAGGATCCGTTGTACAATGCAACAAACCCCATCTACTATATTAATAGATAGTATTGTATTAACAAATGGGGACCTTTTTAAAAAATTTCAAAAAACTTAACAAATAAGTGCTTTCTTTTTTGAAACCATTCAGAATGAAACTTTGGATAAACTAAGATATCAAACCAAATCAATTTATGATTAGGAATCGCGCTTTATCGCAAATTGCAAGATTTGAGGTAACAAAGGTTAATCATGAGGCACGATCCGCGAGATGCGATAAGAGAAACACCCCTTAAAAGAACTAAACATAGAATTTAACTTTTTATAATACTTAAAGCTTAAACTATTCTTTAAAATATTTATGGCAATCGCATTGCAGCGTTTGTAAAAAGCACAAAACATACAAACCACAAGAAAATGCGAAAGCCGATGTGATTCGGACCCGAGGGAATATTGAAACTGTTATAAAATTACATTCGAGTCCAACATATTGTAAATGTCTATTTAATGAAATAAGTCACCGCCTAAAGGAAACATGCTTAAAAAGGCAAAAGGTATGCTGCTCATTGCAAATCGCAAAACCTTAAATAAACTTTGAATTGCTCTATTCATAATCTCCGATATTGTGATTTGCAATCTTCCCGATTTGTGATTTACGATCTTCCTGATTTGTGATTTGTGATTTGCGATCTTTGTGCTTTGCAATTTGCAATATTGCGATTCATCGCAATCATAATAATCGGTATCACACATAATTCAAACCAATTGGAAATATCATTTTGAAACATGCGATGTGATATTTTGACAAGACATAAAGAGAATCTTGTGTAAGCCTTAATGCATAATTAATGAGGTTTACATGCATTTATTTGTTTAACAGCTCGAGATGATAGATATCTTTCTTATTCATGTTTGAAATAAAAGCTCCATCCTTACGTGATTTCAAAATTTATTGTGTTAATCATTTTTTCGCATACATTTACTGCTCTGCATTTTTATCCTGTTTTCTCCATTTGCTTGAATTTTAAGAAGTCTTTGAAGAACACAACACTCACATAAATGGTTAAGAAAGGAAAAAAGACCATAGAGGCTACTGCGTTTGAGTAGTGAGACATGCAATCACTATTCTCTGATACCACTTGTAACAAAGATGGTGGGACTACATCTTGGGAGGTGATGTACAATTTACCAGAGGAAGAAAGCCCAAGGCCCCTATAAACTAAGGCAACAGTAGATGCCATGGATTCATCTAATGCTTCTTACTTCGAAGCAGCATGCTCTTTCCTACACATGATTGCTGCAAGACCGAAAATATTACCATACACAGATATGGTAATATGGATTATTGATGAAGTGGTTGTTTCAGATACAAATGTCATTTAGAAACTCCAGGAAAGACGTTATGGGATCATTCAAATTAAACAACTTGAGCCAAATGTACCATCTGTCGCACCCACAGAAGATCTATGACAAATATTTTATCAAGCATTTTTCCAAAGAGAATGAAGATCCAATGGATGTTATGCAGAATTGGAGGTCTTGCTCCAACAAGTTTAAACGGGAGAAAACCGGTATATACCCCATCACAGCTCCATCAGCCCCATATAATTTTGCAGCTGCAATGTTGTGTAGGCTATTCAAAAAAGCTGATACCACCAAGTTTTCCATTGAATGGGTTCCCTTAATTGATGCAATTGTAAATGCTACCATTTTGAACTAGAGTACTATTTGTTAGATAATTTAGCCATGGCCATTAGAGAATATAGGCGTAATAGAATTGTCTCTGCTCGGGTTATCCCTCCATTTTACATGAGTGCTTATGTCATGGATGCTATATGTTTTTGCTCACATTTTCCAAACATGGGTTGGAAATGGACTTTAAAGGATCCTACACCCATCAATTTTTATCATAAAATACTGTGGGAATCATCGTTTGGCTCCCATTTTTATAATATTTGTCATGGCATCATGCTGCCTATTTATCAGATCATTTTTTATAAGAAAGCCCCAAGACTTTCAAAGGAAGCAAAAATAGACATATTTCCGGTGGCAAGATGGTTTGGTGAGGAATTGTTCATTTATATCAGAGTTTTCGAGAGTATTACAGCTCCCCATATTCTCCCATATTATGTTCCAGATAAATTACAGGAACGAGAGATTTCTTATCAAACAGTGGGTGATGGTATAACCAAAACCCTTAAAGAGCAGAAGAAATCCATATGGACAACCTTCCCATAGTGATGTGGCACTTTCGTGTTGCATGATCTTGGGCATGCATCCAAAAAAATATAGAACATCATGGAGCTAATCCTCGCTACCATGCTATGAAGACAGTATGACCCAAACAAGATCGCTAAGAGTTTCATTGCTATGGTCAAAATCAGGTAGTTCATTCATGAAGATGATGAGTTTGATGATTTCTTTGAGCAAGCTGAGACATTTTCATAGGTTTTGCATTTAGTGTCATTAAAGCTAGACCCATATGACCTCAAAGAATTCCACATATACAGAAATAAAAGGATCGAACAGGTTCCTTTGCACCTATTACAAATCGAAGAAGTAAGAAAAGCTACTCCCAACATAAGTCTAGAGGAGAGTTCCAAAGACAATTCTGATGAAGAATCATAAGAAAAGTCATTTCAAGGTTCAGAAGACTCTGAACACCAATATGAGGATAAATAAGGAAGCCCTAAGGAACACATTAAATAGGACACAGAGGAAAATCTTAAAGAAACAACCAAGAAGGTCTCAACTGAAGAGCACATGGAGACTGGTTCACCATAGGTTGAAACAGAAAATATTCCAGTCGTCAACCTGGAACAGGAGTGGGAGAAATTTAATGAAAGCTCCAAATAGAGACCATTCTTGAAGGGAATTTTGGAATCTGGACTCCACTACACACTCAATAGGTTGTAAATCCATAAGCGACAATATAAGAAATTGTAGCTACTCAAAATACTGAAGTCATCCCAGCACACCCAACTTCTAAAATTATTTTGAAGGTTGAATAAATACTGCCACTGGACATATTCTACAACCCTACACATAAGGTTGTAGTAAAAAGGCAAAGAAGAAGAGAAAATTGGATGTATCGACAGCAACTAGTCTTGGAAGTGAGCCAATGGAGGTAGTGTGGAGAGACACCCCAATTGATCCATCAGACAACCTTACAAAGCTATCGCAATTTGTAGGAGCTTATGCGACTGCAACAATCGATAAGGCAACAAAAATTCGACTGTTACTGGAAGAAAAAGAAAAAAGATTTCCACTGCTTGAACATCAACTTAAGCAAGAAAGACAAAGCACCAATAGGCAAGCGGAAATACAACTGGCATAGCTTCAACAAAATTTTGAGCAAATGACAATACAACATCAGACAGACATTGCAGAGAAGAACACATAGATTTACCAAATGCAGGCTATACTTGATAAATTCAAAGACAAACCTCAAACAAATGAATTCATTAAAGAGGTTCTTGAATTAAATTCACTTTTGGCAAAAAAACAAGAAATATTCTGTCAAAGAATCTCATTGATCAATCCTTATTGTAAATCAAGTGACAATTTAAACAATCAAGTGATTGATCAAAGATTAGAATATGAGGAGCTAAATAAAAGGATATCAAAATTCATTACTTCACAAGAATCTGGAGAAGGAAAAAAGGTCGATCTACCAAAGATTGAAGAGTCCCAAAAGGACATCTTATTTATAGATTGGGACATTAAGTTAAAATAGGCGGAAAGGGCAACAACAAGAGCAGCTAGTATAATGAAAAACATCATGGAAGTTGTTAATGAAAAATTCCACACTGCCAATCTTATTAGAGAATGCAAGCCATAATCTCTCCTAGAAATTAAACAGTTAGAAGAATAGTGGAAAGAAATTGCCCAAATAAATGCATAAGAAATCAAGAAATTGTTTAATCTTGATTGGGAAACCTACTGGCGGTTTCTCGTAAAACCACACATTCATTGGATGACTCTACATTGTTTAACTAATTCTGCTCAAAACATGGTGCCACCTCTCACTGATGTTGTATTCATGGGGCAATTGAGATCTAGAATTTGGCCAACCTCCCCAAGTTAAGCTAATGATAGACATCTGCAAGCTCAAGTACTGAATGGCTAAATAAGACCATTCAATTTGGAGAAGTTTGTCATCATTTATTTTTATTTTAGTTTTTATTTCACTTATTCCGAGGAATGATGTTTGAAGGCTCCTCATATTTTAATGTAATAATCTATTTTTGAGACAAATGTGTATTATTTAAACCTCTCTCATGCATTTAGAGAGTGGTCCAGAATTTTATCAAAAACACTTTGCAAGAGATTTCACTTCTGTACTTTTGTGAATGTTTTGATGAGATAATTGGAACTTGATCTAATTAAGCATACTCTATTGAACTTGCATTTCTATACTCTTAGGGTATATTTGATTGAAAATAAGAGGATCAATATTGATGATCTCATGAGTAGGACCTTTCATATCTGGTACTTTTATCTTATGATCATGTTTCGTTTATGAATTAGCAGTCCTCTTTCTTATATTGTGTTATGTAGGAAATCTGATTTGTAGTTTAAACATCAAAGCACTTTTTTATAAATGTTTCAACTATAATTTCTTATTGAATACAAGATCAATTGATATATGCAATATATTTTCCATAATTATTTTTCCTAACTATTAAGTCAAATTAATTATCTTTAAACGATTTCTTATCTTATAGAAACTGAATGATCTTTATTACCTTTTGCTTCAAGACATCTTTGTAGATCGCATGATTTGAGTAACTCCCGGGTATATAGTAAGATAATGTTATAATAGATAGATGCATGTGTTTGCTACTTAAATAGATCATTTTTATTAGATCATTTTCTGTTATATCTTATATCACCCTAGCATCATTATTACATGAATTCTTGCTAGGAAATTGGTCCCATTATCCCCAGTCGGAGCCACCACACCAAACAGAAAAGGAGCTGCTTTCAAGGTCTGGACCAAGTGGTTATCCCCCATGTTGTTGCAACAGAATTCTGGGGCCTCAACAAGATCATAGTTTTTAAAGAAACATTTGTCATGGCCACTCATGCAATCATGGAGCAAATGGCATTAGGAGGTTGAACAACATGGCAGTCTTTCTTCTAGTAAAGAAATTCTTGAAGCAACCCTTTCAACAATGGCGTTCATAATGGTTTCATCCATGATTGGCAAAGAATTCTCATTTTGAGGATGCTTTTGGCCTGCCTTAATCAACCTCATACTATCACTTGCCAGTAGTTTGTTATGGGAATTAGTTTCTCACATTGAATTGGCCACTGAACAGACATTGAATTCTCGCGTTGTGGTAGTTCATGCTCTAAATCTATTTGTGGTAATTCATGCACTGAATCTATTTTCATAATAAATTGATTCTTCATTGCTTCACATTCACCACTAGTGATACCATGCACCCACAACACACAAATACAATTTTAATGTTCCTAGAAATTTGGTGCTCCACTAGTTGATCCACTAGAAGTCAATTTACTTGAATTATTTTGTCTCTACTCTACCTTATGTCTCTTCTATACCTTATGTTTAGAATCAAAAACATGATTTTGCAACAACCAATGTTTTTGTAACAAGTGTTTCACCTTTCTTCCTTAACTTTTTGCTCGATTTCTTCAACCTCAACTTTAATGCTAGCATGAAACACCTTATGATACCTCAGGGAAATCACCCTTATTTATCTTTGGAAGCCACCCTCACTTATCTTTCTTTTTTGGTCTCTTTATTGGGAGTTGGCCTACATTGCTTAGGTCCTCCCTTTCTAGAGTGTTTATTTCAAAGACTATAAGTCATGAGAGTTTTCCCTTTGCAACATCTTTCCAAGCATGGTGGGAGACAACAAAAGGGATTTCCATTTGTGGTTTATTAGGACTTGAGGGGGACATGCTTGGCTTCCATCTAAAAATTGTAGTTGATTTCCTTTTAGGGCTAACTCTTTGTTTATTTTAGGATAGACCCTAGGGAGAATAAAGTTTGAAGCTCTATTGTATAGAGTGATGATCATGATGCACCAAGGAAAACCCTCAAAACATCAATAACACATTGTAAAAACATGATAACAATTGTTGAGACACGCTTATAAAGCCAAACTATGAAACACACAAATTTAGTGTCTACTACAAACTTATTTATATATTTTTCTCATGTTTCCTTAAAAGTTCCACTAATAACTATATGGTATGATCATTCATACCATGGATGACACTTTGAAGCAAGCTACCTTAACTCCTTTCTACTAATTATATAGACCCCTATCACTTCACTCCAAACCCTCCTTAAATGTGCATTTATCATGAAGAGTAAGTTAATGCATCCACCTAGTGGAATGAAAACCACAACCTCGGTCAATAGTTTCATAAATTTATCCAAATCCTCTTTAAATGTGCATTTATCATCCTAAGAATAAGCTAATGTATCTAGTGGAACGAAAACCACAACCTCAGTAACAATTTCATAAATTTAACATATCTTTTATTACCCATCCAGGGATCTTATGGTTTATTTGATCATTTCACCACAATTTGTCTCTAAATTTATATGTTAGTATTTTTAATGAAAATTACTTCTTTTATTCTGGATTGGTAGAGTCAATAATTAACATCTTTATGACATTTTATACATCTCTATTCCAAAAATTAACATCCTTACGCCATGGTATTTTAAGCCAAAAACAACTTTGATCGGAAATTGAAGCATTCGTAGAAAGCTTAGTCCTCCATGGTAGTTATCGAATGCTTGTATATAGGGTACTTAATTGTAGCCATGTTTGTCAAGTTTCCAAGAGAAGGATTCGTTAGTGTGCATTAATTATAAATATTGGATTTTTTTTTTAATGAAATTCTATAAAAATATTGTAACTCTAACTTTATTTTTTTTAATAGATATAAATGATAAAACAAACAAAAAATAAACTAAAACTTATTTTACAATAATTTAAAATTATTTAAGGTTGTTCTAAAAATTAAAAGAAATTTGTTATTTTTATTTAATAAATATATTTTTTATTGTATTAATAAGTTTGTTTATTTTTCCATAAGTTTTTTATAATTATATTTTAATTATCAATAATTATTATTAAGTGGATGGTAGGGATTTAACTTCCATAGAATATTTTATAATAGTATGCACAAATCAAAGGTTGAAATTTACTTCAAAGTAGTTATTTCATTTTTCCTTTTTAAAAATTGATTAATTTAAAAGAAAAATCATATGAACTTGTGTCTTATGAAGTGATTTGTTGATTTTGGGCATCTGATGCCTATTTATAAATTAAGAATATCTATAGTAAAATTGGGCAAATCTCTAGGGCTAAGAATCTCCTTTCACTTTTTTATGTGTACACTTGGTTTGTTGATAAATAATAAATAATATATTTCGATGTTTTTCTTAAATAATATAATTTATATAAACTAATTAAAAAAAAAAAACTTATATTTCTCTTATAAATATTTCAATAGAGAGCTTAAAATAAATGGTTTGAATATCCATATTAACTAATTAGAGGAAAATGTGTAACTTATTCAATTTTTAATATAAATATTAATAATAATAAATATTCAAAATACCAATTTAAAGAATGAAAAATTACACAGTTTATATAGAGAGACAAAAAAAACCACTATAGATCTATCTTAATGAGGGATATATCAATTACTAAAAGGGATTAAATCTCTTGTTGTGTAAATCTTTTTTAAGATTTGCATTCTAAAAAAAAGTTTGCATACAATGAGATTTGATCCCTCTTAGCGCTTGGTAGATCCATGGTTAAGATGGATCTATACTAGTAATAATATTTTAAAATAAAGTTATAATTATGTTAGTTTTATGAATTTTTAAATTTTAGTAATGAAAGATATGTATCATAAAATAAGTCTTTTAATGTTTATTGGGTATTGATGTCTATTGGCATTACCAATCATTTAGTTTATATAATAGCACTAACTACCAACTATTTAATTTATATCACTGCACTAGTTATTATTCTCTCTTAACTTGTATTCTCAAACTTTGAAAATATCTACGTCAAATATGTTTTTGTAAGGTATAGAGAATTTATCTTAATCAAATATTGAAATAATATATGAAAAATGTGTTTTTAGCTTCTTTTTTTTATTATCTTTGGACGTTAATTAAAAGCAAAGACAAATCAATTATTTAATCTGAATGGACAATTGAAAGAAAAAATATATATAATAATTATAACTTATTTTCAAATTTTAGAACAAAATTAGTATTTGAATACATTATATAGTTAGATATTTGTATTCTCTATCTGTAATTGTTATAAGCTTAGATTTATCTTAACTTATTTACTGACTTGATCTCTCTGTTTGGTAGATGTGGAGTTAATATGGATCTAGCTGGTTTAATCCCACTTTAAATAAGTTATATTCCACATGAATACCGTGGTTAATACCATAGGTTCTCATAAATCTGAAACTCAAAAATAACTCAATAAAAAATTAATAATAAAATATAATTTTAATTTTAATTTAAAAGTTATTTTCATTTTATTTTGGCCAAATCAAAATATTTACAAAATAAAACATGAAATTGCAACATCTATTTCTTCTCTAATAAAAAAACACCTAAAAAAACAATAAACTACACTTTTCTTATAATAATATATGAAATACTTTTATGCATTACTAATAAAATCTCACTTATATATATATATAAACTCTTTTCAATTTTTCTAATTATCTGATCCTAATACTCCAACGCCTTTACAAAACATTGAATTAAAGATCTATCCCAACCCAACAAACAAAAAACAATCTTACTGAATGTAGTGAAAAAAAAAAAAAAAAAAAGAGAGTAACATTCTCGCTTGTAAAATGATAGGTTGCATAGCAACAAATTAGGCATCTCCTTTTCCCTATGAAATCTGATGTCCGAGAATTCTGTTGGCCGCTATTTATGCAGATCTCAGAATTTGGTATCAGTATTTTCTTTATTCCAATCTATGCTATCTTTTCCCGATTCCATGTTTCCACCTCTATTTTTATCATAATACGGAGAAATGAAATTGGCCTGTCCTGAAAAATACCATCATGAAAAGACAAGCTCAATATGGAACTGCTACTTACTTCTTTGCAGAAGCCAAACCCAATACTCACACTCATAATACATACGTTATCCATCAATAATACACTTGTTATTATTATCATTATTCCCTTGGAATTGCCTCTCGACAATGAAATCCTTAGATCCTGACTGAGATTTCAGCTTTCCATGGCATACTAGATTATCAGACCTATAAAGAAATGCAGGTACTAACATAAATTTATTCTATATTACTGCTCTTGTTGAATTAAAGAAAAGCCTCGACAATATGTACAGAATCGGCGAAGCCAGGGATATTGATACAACATTTCTTCACCTTCCCCAACCATATGTATTCAAATCCAGCTGTGGGGTGGCACCCTGATCTCCTCTCATATTCAGATCCAACCCTTCAACAACCTTTCTGCGTTTAACCAACATAGAAGGGGGGCAAGGATCATAGTTTTTAAAGAGACCTTGTTCATGGCCACCCAGGCAGGCATGGAGAAAATGGGCATTAGGAGGCTGAACAAGCATGGGTAATCTTTCTTCTGGCAGAGAAATTCTTGAAGCAGTCCTTTCAACAGTGGGCTCCATAGTGGTTTCATCCATGATTGGCAAAGAATTCTCATTTTGAGGATGCTGATTCTGGCCTGACTCAATCAGCTTCATACTATCACCGGCCAGTAATCTGTTATGGGAATTAGAGTCCCACATTGAATTGGTCACTGAACAGACATTGAATTCCCTTGTTTGAGGTAATTCATGCTCTGAATCTGTTTTGTAAAGGCACCCATTGCTGTCATTGAAACCTGGTTCCTGTAGGCTCTTGTTGTGAACACTAACTTCATTGTGCCAGATAGAGGAGTCATTATCACAGAAGAAGGCTCTAGATCTGTCCCTGTCATATTGGACCTCGTCTTGTGTGGGCATGTCCATCAATGAAGAAGAAGCAGACGATCTAGAGAAGCTCGCAGTTTCGTTGCAGTCAGTAGCAACATTTGATACCATCTCAACAAGCTCGGCCGATTCAGCACCAAGTCTTGCCGGAGTGGAAGTTTGGTATATCAATGCTTGTTGTGCTTTCTCTAATATTGCATTTATATATTTACCTTGGGCTTCGATTCTCAATTGCAGGCATCTTTGAACCTAAGTGCCATTTCCAACGAATAAATCTCAAAGTTCCATTTAAAAAAAAAAAACTGTGAGACATAAGTTTCAATTTTGGTTTCTACATACCTCAAGCTGTTCATGTAATCTTTTCTGTACTTCTACTTGAGCATTTAAGGCCTCTGTAATATGCATTCCCCTGGCAAGAAAACATAGAAGAGTATTGTTTTAGCAGTTAACATAAATTTATCTATTAACATCATGATAGATCAAGAGAATCAGAGATTCAAGTTTATGACCCCTTAAAGTTCAAATATTTTTGTAAATTTATACCAAGTTTTCATTTTTTATAAAATATAAAAGAAATAACATAAATCTAAATGAAAATCCAACTCTAACTTACAAAAATTAAAGATCATACTGAATCGGCCGTCAAAACTAATCATGTGTTAGATTAATGTGTTTGAGAATTTTAAGTTTGAGACATTTTTGAGATAAATGAAATCAAAATGCTAAGCCTCTTTAATGTGGTTAATTTGTGTGTTTTCCAGTGGAGCATATTTTTAGTAGATATGACTATCATTACTATGGAGTTTTATATGCTTATTCATTTTTAATATTTATATATCTAATCAAAAAATTTATAATATTTTACGTAACACTTTTACATGTGAAATATTTACTTACTTTTAATTTTTACACATCTAATCTAATCTAATTAATCTAATTAAGAATCTTATAATATTTTACATAACACTGGTAAATATTTTAAACAAAATTACATTGTATACTACATTTTCTCATCTAAAAATAAAGCATCTAGCTTACATTATATACTGCATCTGGGTCTTCCCCACCAGAAATAGAGCACCTGGCTTATTCTTAATATTTACACATCTAATCAAGTATCTCATAAAATTTTTGGCTTAACACTTTTACATATTTTAAACAAAATTACACTGTATACTACATTTTCTCTCAGTTAAAAATAGAGCACCTAGCTTACATGACATTTTCTCAGTTAAAAATAAATCACCCAGATTACATTTCATACTGCATCTTCGTCTTCCCCACCAGAAATAGAGCACCTGGCTTTTCTCATTGCAATCATAAATTGTGATACAAAACACTGTACCTTACTTGGAAAGTTGGGACTCACTCTTTTTGGTTTGTTCGTATGTTGCTGTCTCGGCCTTTGATGTTTGGGTCCTTACTGCAATCTGAGCTGACCCCTGCATAAAATTTTCAGAAGAAAATGGTTTTAGAACTGGCCTGGACAGTGGTTAACAAAAATTCAGAAAATTCATCAAAAATTCATAAACAATTTGTAGGCTATTCTTACCATCTTTATTTGTGTCCGAGTTGCTTTCCTTGCAAGTCTGCTTGCCAAGCCTGTATTTCTGCAGAGACCATAAAGAAATCAACGCTATCAATTTTGATCTGCATGAAATGGGTGTTCTGAAATAAGGGTATAATAGCTCTACCTGGAGATGACTTTTCAAATGGTACAGTGTTAGACCCTTAACGCCCATAACTCTCAACACTGACTTAGGAGTGGCCTCTGGGAGCATAACAAAGTAAATAAAACACGAGTAGATGAAACTTTCTGAGATGTATGGCTGGCTTAATCTAACCAGACAAAACCTTTGGAAAACGTTGTAACTAAAAGTCTCAAAATCCTATAAATTTTGCCAATTACTGTTGAGCATAATGATCTGAACATTAAAAGGTGTACTTACTATCTGGCCCTCCCAGCTGAGTTACAGCATCAACAAATCTTTCATGGAGCTCTGGTGTCCACTTGAGGCGAGGTTTGGGATCAGTGGACACAACAACTCCCAGTTCATTTTGAACAATAGTTCCAGCAGAAAGCCCTCTTTGATGATCACGCTGTGATAGTGGGAGCTGCCCACGGTGCAATCCCATTGCAAGTCCATGGTTGGAAAAATCTATTTGATGCATTCTGGGCAGCATTGAAAGCAATATATGCGGAGGCCCAAATTCATGAATTAGCTGTCTCCCACTTTGCCTCCATCATTCACTGATCAAACCTCTGAAATTTAAAAGCCCAGCTGGTCATACATACTACCAGTCAATTTTTTTTCCTGAGGACAGATTACAGACAATTCAATCCATTAAAAGACCTGAGAAAAGCACAGCATCAGATGCCATGGGCAATCTATATACGGCCAAAGTAAAAGCAAGGTAATTGTTACTTCTCCATAATTGAATTCCTTCTTGGGCAAAAGTGGAAGCGAGGGAGCATCTCTTTTTAGACAAGAGCAGCCATATGAGTTGCACCCACAGTGTGTAAAGACGGCGACATCACGTCACGAACAGCCTTTCGTCGCCGTACTAAACGAATATCATGAAAAAAGCAAAAAACGAAAGAGAGGAGCACAGAGCTAACAGGGCTTCGACAGATGCGGGGTGTCAAAAGCAAATAGAACCAGTGGTGAAACCCAAGTGTACTTGCTCGAACTGATTGATGAGAATAAAAATAAACGAGCGTACTTGTTGAATTGATTGATGAGAATGAGAATAACGAGATCGACTTAAGGCTGGTTAGGGTTAGGTTTGGTTTTGACAAGGAAATTCTTCCAGAATGAGAATAACAAAGATCGACTCAGGGTTGAGTTGGGTTTGGTTTCGAAAACGGAATTCTTCCATTTATGAAATAATATTTTACTGTAGATAGAATTTGAATTATGATAAAACACCAACATAGAAATTTTTTATGAGTTTCATCTCAAATTTTTGTGGTAAAAGAAATACACAGCCAGCACGTACACTCAACGGCGTCATTCACTTTCACATTTCACACTCCATGAAAGTGAGGAAGGAATCAATCGAGCATATATGAATCCATTAGTTATGCTTCCTTCTGGATCGAATCCAATTTCGACATTATTTATTATTTCTTTTTACTGTGAAACTCGTGAAAATTATTAACCATATGATTTATTATAAAACTTAACTTAACCCTTTACTTTTAGAATTTATGAAAATAAGTTATTAACAATATGATTTATTATGAAATTTAACTTACCCATTTATTTTTAGAAATTATGAAAGTGAGTAAGAGAAGAAATTATTTTTGTTTTTAAAGATGGTTTATTAACGATATGATTTATTGTAAGAATCTACACTTACAAATAATGTATTATGATTTATTATAAAATTTAATTTGGTTATTTATATTTATTTTTAGACTCCATGAAAGTGAGTGAAGAAGACAACAATCAATAAAGAAAAGAATGAATAGGTAATTGATGCTTTCTTCTAAATAGAATTTAAATTATACTTTATTTTGTTAGGTGGTAACTTGACTCTATGGTAAATTTGCCTTGGTGGTCATTGGAAACACACCAACTGTGTTTTAAGACACCACCACTTCTCTAGGTATTCTATGATCCTAACAAATAGTTTATCAACCATATAACTTAGTGTGGAAATATACAATTAAGAACAATGTAATATGATTTACTATAAAACTAAACCTCAAACTCTATGAAAGTGAGTGAAAATGAAAGCAATCAACAAACTTATGAATAGATTACTCACTCTTTCTTGTGAATCGAATCCAATTGCTCGCTTCTAAAGTGAATCCAATTTTATAGTAGATAGCTTATTAACAATATGACTTACTGTATCTACAGTGAAAAACAATGTAACATGATTTACTATGAAACACAACCTAGTGATTCACTTTCACAAAGTCTATGAAAGTGAGTGAAAAAGAAAGCAATCAAGAAATAATGAATAAGTTACTCACTCTTTCTTCCAAATCTAATCCAATTATTCTCTTCCAAATCAAATCCAACTTTATAGTTGATAGTTTATCAACAATATGACTTACTGTAAAAATCTACAATGTAATAACAATGTAATATGATTTACTGAAAAACAATGTAATATGATTTACTAAGAAACACAACCTAGTCATTCACTCTCAGGCTCTATGAAATTGAGTGGAAAAAAGAAAACAATTAAGAAAAAATGAATAAATTACTCACTCTTTCTTCTAAATCTAATAGAATTGCTCTCTTTTAAATCAAATCCAACTTTATAATAAATATTTGATCAACAACATGACTTATTGTGAAAATATACAGTTGAAAGCAATGTAATCTGTTTTATTATAAAACACAACTAGTCATCACTTTAAAACTATAAAAACAAAATGAATAAATTACCGACTCTTTTTTAATCTAATCTAATTACTCTCTTCTAAATTGGTAAATCCAATTTATAGGAAATTGCTTATCAACCATATAACTTCTTATTATTTTCACACCAAAAATGATGAAAAAAAAAATTGTAAAATACACCATAGGACTTATTGTGAAAATCTACCGTTAAGGACAACGCTATTATTTTTTACAATCTACATTTAAGAACAATGTTATTATTTTTTACACAGAAAACGATGCTGAGAAATATCTATATCAAATGTAAACCAGTGACAGCATATCCATATGTCTATCTTTTTACAAATCTACATTTAAGAACAACGTTATTATTTTTTACACAGAAAACGATGCTGAGAAACATATCAAATGTAAAACCAGTGACAGCATATCCATATGTCGTTTTCTAGGGTTGCTCAACCAAAGCCAGGCTTTATGTATTATAATAAGAATGCGATGGGATGGATCTATGACTGATAGTTCTGGGAGGCTTCTGAGGTACCATCGACCTAAAAAATTTGATGGGCTTCTGATTGAGATGGCTTGAAACCGACATTATGAATGTGGGATTATTTTTGTTGTCCACTTCCTCACGACTCGCCTTCTTTGGCGGGGATTCTTCATGTGGGGAGCTCAAATGCACATGCTGTGTTCTTGAGGTTGCTTACAACTGTGGGAGGCGGCTACTAGACATTTGTCTTTCCTCTTATTTTACAGATTAAAAAATTTGCAGGTAAGAGGAGAAGTTATTGTCATGATTGCGTGAGCATGGATTTGTCTATGCGTGCTCCGTGTTTTGGAACTCTGCATATGTTGGAGTATCTTCTGCAGGAATGATTGAAGGACAGATCATCGGTTACTCTGCACATGGAGTTGGGACCTACCTCTTATTAATTCAATACAATTTAAGAGTAAGACAATGTTAGAGGGGTCAAATACTTAACGCTTGATAATGCACAGCATGCGTTTCCTTAAAAAAAAATGCTTCAACTACTCTCCTCATGTATTTCATTGCCGTTGACGTTCTTGCCCAATTAGGAGTCCTTGCTAACTCTTAATTTTAATTAAATAACAAGTCTATTTTTTTCCTTTTTAACTCTACCTCAATTTATTTAGGTCAAACTATAGGACAATCTTACATATATACATATTTTTCAATCTTAAAGCTAAATATGACAACCCTGCCCTCAATTTAGGTCAAACAATAAGACAATTCTACCTATATACACATTTTTTCAACCCTAAGGGTAAAGATTGTCATATTCACATATATTATATATTCATGACATCAAATTAGCGCTATACTTTTCGATATAATTATTGACTTCCCTTCATGCAAAACAAAGCATCCATATTGTCTTTCCAATATGAAAGGCAAAGGACCGGTAAGGAAATATGAGTCTTAATAGAACTATATAGGTATGATGTAATGTATAATGATTATTTTGAATTTATAAGTTTAAATTAATCATCGATTGATGTAATATTCCATTATTTTAAATTTGTATTTTAATTTCAACAATTTATTGAAATGGATTTGCAATTAATTATTTGAAATTTAGATATTATAGTGTATATGTCTGTATGGTTGATAAAAAAATAGTGTATTTGTTAAAGGTTTTATTGAGTTGTGTGTTCATATTAAATAAGCATTTAAGTTTAAGGTATGTTTGGGCATTGGATTTAATAATTTTGTTCAACTTATGGTGCTTAGATCATTGATGATGTTAGCAAGTGTAAAAAATTCAATAGGTTGCAAATTTATAGTGATTTGATGCCCAAATTTAAGAGATGTATGAGAATTAACAAATTCAAGATATTACTTTTTGTCCTCTAGCTATACAATTAAAAAATAATAAACCATAGTTTGAACTAGTAACTTTAATTTTTATGTACAAAGAACATAATGTTGCACATGGTACTTTATTCAAACAAGGTCTCACTTTATCCAAACAATGTATACTACAAGACCCTAGGTTTCTACTATTGGAATATGTTCTTGAAGATGTCTTGATTAAAGACTTGATATTTGATCAAGCAAGTACTTAGATATTTAGTGGTTGGTTGAGGATTATTTATTATTGGTTCTTTCGATCTCTTAATCATTTTTCAAGAAGATTTTAACTATCACTAAAAATTTCAATGGATTATTGGGTTTTGAAATGTAGGAAGAAAAATGGAAGGCATATAGATAATGGAAAAAAAAATGGACTTGGAGAGTTATTAGTTAATCCATTTTTAGTTGTATTTTGTGCTTAGGAACATGAAGAATTCATTTTAACCTCTAAGCCAATAATATTAACAAAAATAAAATTGAATCCATCAACAATGAAATTGAAGCCTTCATAGTTTTCCAATAATTGAAAATTTTAGCTAAGATCATAAGGAACATGATATTAGTTATTGATGACTCCTCCTTATTCATTAATTCCATGTGATGAAAGGGAGGCAATGCATCACTAGCTTTATCTAGACTGATTTTCAAAGCCAAAGCTCCATTCCATTATTTTGAGCAAGCAAATTTCCAACATGTTTACCAAGAAAAAAACTAAAAAGAATATGTGATGGGAAATGTAATGGTATCAGTTAGCGAAGGATGATTAACAAAAATGGGTCGAAAGAGGACCTTTGAGCACCTAGATTTTGTCCCATGATGTGATATATGACCAAGTATTTGAGAAGGGAGAGTGGTTGAACTCCATCTAGCCTCCATTTCCATTGATTATCAAAGTATTTAATCTTCATGGAGGGGAAATTTGTCCTTCCACTTTTCCATCGCATTCCATGAGAGGTGTCCACCTTAATTCCCTCCTCAAGTGTGGTCCTAGAATCTTCCATTATATCGATGAAATCTAAGATATCTACTCACGTCACAGTTAGCCTAGTAATTGTAAAGATCAGTGGTGCACTTGTAAATAATTTTCACCATAGTTGAGAGGCAATCCTTAACCTCATCTCCTATGGAGCCTAGTCCACCCACTTATTTTCTCATCCACTTGTGGCTAGTTCTCCTAACCTTTTGTCCTTCATCTCAACTCCCTCTTATATCATCCTCCTCACAAACTGTAGTGTGGAGTCATATTTATTCCCTTCCGCTGACAGCATAGATACCCACGATTTTAATTACATGAATAAAACAAAGTTTATACAGTTGACGGATTCATCCTATTGAGAAGCCGAGTGTATAGAGTTTAATACTTCATTCATCTTCTTGATAATTACTTGTGAATGTTAAAACTTTTTTTATTACTCCCTATGGTCTTCATCAAGCAATTATACAAATGTTTAGTCTTTCAAGAAAACCAAAGAGACAAGAGACAACAACATCAGACTCCAAGTCAAGGAAAACCCCGATAAAGGGGAAGCCCAACGATCCTTCTCTTATAGAAAAAAATAAAAATGATATATCCAAGACCAATTCTGCCACAAATTTTCCAAGTCCAACCTTCCTCCAAGTCTCCTCCAATAATTAGAGTCAACGTAGGTCAACCTACTCCAAATCTAGTCAAAATTTGAAACTCGAACCTGCAACAGAGAGGCCTGAAATTCGTTGTGTAGTGTCTTGAAAATTTCAACTTCTCCATAGAAAAGTTTAGCCAAACAAAAGAATGTTCTTCAAATTTTATTTTTTCTTCTCTTTCTTGAATAGGTGTCTCTTGGAGGAATGATCTAACTTGTTCCAAGGATGGTTGACTTGAAGATCTTGTGGGATTATAAGACAACATAAATTTCAAATTTAATTTCCTTACAAATTTCCAAATGGGACGCGACTCAAAAACATTTTCCTTTGACTCAAAATAAATTATTTTTCTCTTTTTGACTCTATAAGCATGAATAGCATGCTTTGACAAAAATAATAAATATATCAATGATAAATTCACATTATGAAGGCCGACTGTAGTTACAACTTTAACACTTCCGCTTAACTAGGGAGGTATTAATAATGACTCAATAGGATATTCTCAAGTTGAAATATTCATATAAGAAAGGATTTGGATTGATAAGCATCAATGATGATATCATCATCATTACCAGTATTGTCAAACTATCAAAGTCTTGACAAGTATGCTTTATCTCTCCACTAGATCAGAGCACGATGTTGGGAAGCATTAATTTGGACACTAGTACCTCTCAAGGCACATACCCCACCTAGGTGTTCCAAAGGTATGTTCTCAAAGGATCATTTCCTAATCCCAAGGAAAAGTTCATCCAACTAGCTATTCTTTACCAAGTCCATATATCTGAGTTAGGATGTTAATCCTAATCAACCACAATACATGACTTAAGAATGTACATCCGTAATTCTTATCCAATCCACCATTCTCCCTACCTGTGTTGAGGCACTAGACTTACGGTGTTTAGTCCTGACCATAACACATGACACATGGAAAAGACGGAGTCCATCCTCACTCCCTCTTAACCAAGGAAGGGATCCTCACTCCCTCTCAAACAAGGAGGAGATATCTATAAGCCTACGATTGTATCAAAAATACTCATCCTTTCCCATGAAAAGGAACTTCATCAATGCGTTGACTACCTATTTGTCAGTGGAGATATACTTGTAGCTTCACGGCTGCATTAAGTCACGAATCATAAAGTGCTTTGACCTTCCTGTATTTCTAACAATATTCAAATAACTTTTATTAGTACAAGATATCATAATCAAATCCAACATGTCATCAGATAGACCATCAAACATTTTACAGGGCCAAACTACTTCATAGCTAATTGTACCAACTGCCACATCTTCTGCCTCCATAGTGAAAATAAATTATGCTTCATACTTTTCCAGTAAACCATACTATATTCCAACCATGAGTAGTATCTCTACTCCTTATTAGTGTTTCCAACCCAAGCGATGTATCCTCAAGTCTCAAGTTGAAGTGTGGAACCCTACATGTCAACTTTTGCTTCTAGCTCCCTCTAAAGTCAATATTTCTTCATGAGTCCTTCCTTTTCAAAGTACAAGATCTTCTTCAATCATGAAGCTTCTTCAAAATCTAGGGCGACTCCTCTAATTGAGGAAATCATCTTAACTTGATTATTTCCCTTTTACTGGGATAACCTTCATGTTCCTATCTTAATGCATACTTCAAACCGCTTGCTCTTTCTACATTCACGTCTTGTATAATTCATGAAATTCCTTGTGATTTTGCTACATTCTTCCAATTATTTCATCTACTGTCAATTCTTGAGTAGTTCTTATCCTGCAGACTTTATTAGGAGGCTACAAGAGAACAAATATATAAGCAACGTAAGAAGACAATAGAAATAGTAATAATCAAGGAGATGTAGAGTACTTATCTTTTGAGGGAGGTCGACTCCCTCTTAATTTTGGATCTTCTCACCAATCTATAAGCATAATGTCATTTATGTCAATCTCAAGAGTTAGGGCTTCTTCTTACAATGGAAATGATTAGTTAGGGTTTTGTTCCTAGGGTTTTCTAATTCAAATCTTTGCTAGGGTTTACAAACCCTAGATGCTTCATTGTCCAAAGCTTTCAAGGCCTGTCATTCTTTAAAATTGAAATTTCTACAAGTAAACTAATGTGTTAGTTTCAAACAGTAGAAATATTATTATGGAGTTCATTTCATTCCTAGATCACAAAACCCTAGTCTTCATATGTGAGGAAAGACTTTAACATATCAAATATGTCACAATCTATAATATATCTATGCAAACCCTTTTATAATATGTCACTATATTTCAAAAAGGCATAAGATCGTTAGCTTCTTCATGTTAGTTTCTATGACCTAAAAAAAATAGCATTATATGCAATATAATTAACATAGGTCATTGATTGCAAATGAAAAAATATTATGTGTACCTCTTTCAATCTTATCTTATCCATCCTTTCAGAGATATGATCCTTTGATGTTTCTTCAGTTGACATGTATAATCTTCATTCAACAGAGGTACCTTAGACCTTCAATCTTCAAATTGTAACACTAGATATTTCTTTGGGTTGCTTACAATGTTCTTTACACAAACATCATATATAGAGGATGGATTCAATTTCTCTTTTGTTCCTTCATATATGTTATCATATTTCTTTTACAAATTTCACAAAATTACAAATATGGTGATATAATTTTGGTCTCTTCCACTATACCAAAAGCTTTTGGTCTAGTAATATGATCTTTCCAAGAGCCAAAAATGTCATAGATTTGTCTTCCATTGTAACAATGTCATCCTAAAATCACATAAACATGATGAGCCTTAGATATTTATAACAAAATATCGTATAGACTCTATCCTTTGCATTGAGTAACCTTCTTCGTGGCTTTGCATAGGCTTCCATAGAACCCTGATTCTTCCACAAAGAATTTCATCATTTGTATTCCTAGATTTGACAACTCATAAAATTTGGATGTCATTGTATAGTTTGAATCATATACAAGTGTTATTGTTATTTGGTGTGATCATAGATGCCTTGAATCTATCATAGAGATACCTTTCATGCTCAGTCTAGTTACTTTCCCACAAATTTGGATATCACAAGGATAAGGCTCGATATAGGTTGTATACAGACTTCAGATTTCTATGATCATAGTCCCATTTATATGGTCATAAAACATTGTCTCTATGCTTCATAATATCTTTGAACTTTTTGTTATGTCTCGGGGATTTCATAGAGATATAGCTTCAAATTTCACCTTTAGACTCAACACCTTTATGTCTGAAACCTTTACTTTTGGTTTCCCTCCCAAATTTCCTTGAGCAAGTAGTCTCAGATGTATGTGTATTGATAATATTCAAATACATTATTCTCATAAGAGAATAAATGCTTCTTACAAGGATAGGTTGATCCTCTCACCATACCAGAAGAAAAAATACTAGAATGTACCCTTCCTTGAGCTTGGACTTCAATTGATGAATAGATATTGGAATGATATAAGGGTTCATTGACATACCTAGGAAAAATTCTAAAAATCTCAAACCACTATCTTAATCTCCGATATAGACCACAAACTCAAATCTATGCAATAGATTCTCACCACAGAGCTCGAATAGGAGTCACGAACCTTGATCAAACCACCACATAAATTTGGATATGTGATACAAACTTCGTTCAATGCCACAAAACCTTGTTCATGTCATCAAAGGATTCAAACTTATTCCTCAAACCTAGATCAAGCCATAAAAATTTGAATTGATGCCACATATCTTCAAATCAAGCTCTCGGATCACTGTTATATGTGTCACAAGATGAAGTGGACCTTAGCGAGAGAGAGAGAGAGAGAAAGAGAAGACATTCTTTCTTCTTAGATCTTCCTTAGCTCCGATACCATGTTGAGAAACCAAGTGTATAGAGTTTAATACTTGATTACTTTTCTTGATAATTACTTGTGAATGTTAATTATCCTATTATTATTTATTATGTTCTTCATCAATAAATTATACAAATTTCCAGTCCTTCAAGACAAAAAATAGATAAGAGACACCAATTAGGCTCCAATCCAGGGAAGAACGCCATAAGGGGGAAAACCCAAGAATCATTCGCTTATAGAATCATATCAAAATGAGATATCCAAGACCAAGACCAAGACCAATTCTTCCAAAAATATTCCAATTAAAACCTTCCTCCAAGTATCCTCCAATGATTAGAGTAAAAGTAAGATGACCTACTCCAAATCTGGTAAAAAATATAAAACTTGAACCTACAACAGAGGGGTGAAATTTGACTAACCCCATAAGGGGGAAAACCCAACAATCCTTGTCTTATAGAATCATATCAAAATGAGATATCCAAGACCAAGACCAAGACCAATTCTTCCAAAAAGATTCCAATTAAAACCTTCATCCAAGTAATCTCCAATAATTAGTGTCAAAGCAAGTTAACCTACTCCAAATCTAGTCAAAAATATAAAACTCAGACCTACAACAAAGGGGTGAAATTTGACGTGTAGTATCTCAGAAATTCTAGCTTCTCCACAAAAAATTTTAGTCATCCAAAATAATATTATTCAAGTTTTATTTGTGCTTCCTTTTCTCCTTTGATTAAACTTCTTCTTCGCTTCATTGCTTTGGAAAAAATACTTATTGTTGTGTGTTTGAATCATCTCCAAAGTGGTTCGAACTTCCCTCTTATATATAACTATCTAGGAGGTCGAATAGGTGTCTCAAGGAGGACTAAGCCTACTTGTTCCAAGGAAGGTTGAATTGAAGATCTTGTGGGATTATGACACAACATAAAATTCAAATTGCAATTCCTTACAAATGTCCAAATGGTAAATGACTCCAAATACATTTTACTTTGACTCAAAATAAATTCTTTTTGACTCTTTTTGACTCTATAATAATGAATAAAATGCTTTGAAAAAAATATAATAAATATGAATATAAATATATCTATGATAAATTTACATTATGAAGACCAACTCTAGTTACAATTTCAACACATCCCACCATAGTGAGAGTGTAGTTGAAGCCACCTTCTCCTTGGTATCCAAAGGTACAAAGATGGTACTTTATTAACATGTAACAAACCCATACTCTATTATTGAAAAACATGGACCTTTAGTGAAAAAAAAAGATGTTTAACTTACATCCAACTGTTAAAGAAATGGAAGTTAAAGGTTCAATTCTAAAATGCTATGCTAAATTAAAAAGAGAAAGAATTGGAAGCAACAATGATTATAATAGAAGAGCAAGTAATTTATTTGTTTGCTTCATCAATTTTCCTTTAAAATCTTGGCCATCCACCTTGACAAGCTCCAACATTCTCAAAGGCTACAAAAAAAACACTCAAGTTGAACTATCATAATGGAATCTATAGATAGTGCCTAGGATGGACATCAATCTTTGTTTGATATGTAATTAATGTTTTTTTGTTGTTTTATTTTTCTAGGATAGTTTACTAGATAATATAATAGTAAATTTTGGATGCAAAACACTTTGATAAAATTTTAATTCCATATAATGAATTCATATTTTAATGTCTCATATGGTTTGTCAAAGTCTCTCAAAATTTTATACTACTAGTGGAATTTATGTTGATCTCTTTTCTCATAAGGGGAAAAAGGAATCAACAATGAGGAGAATATTTACACAAAATCAAATATTTTCCTCCATTTTTAATGTGTCAATACTCATATTTGAGTGATTCTTTCCACTTGTATTTGTTGAATTGTAGTAGGAGAAAACCTAGGCAACAAGGCTCTCACTAAATATTCTAATTGCCATTGTTCTTGCATTAACAAATAAACTTTAAATTATTTATTTCCCACCCACAAATGGACCAAGTATTTTTAAAACACTTGTAAGATGAAAACAAATATTTGATATATAAAGATTGGATTTCTCCAACACAACTATTTCCCCTTTTGAGGATAATCTAAGAAGATGGAATGATTCTTGATGTACAAGAAGAAGATAACGAAAAATAAGATGATTTGTTGAAAATAACTTTTTAGGACTATCTCATTATCAATCAAATGAGTATGAGAAATATCATGTAATCAATGTTTCACTAAAAAATTGTCAAGGTAAAACCACAAAAACGATATTAGAAATCAAATAGCTCTTTGTAAATTTTTTTAACAAACAAATCCCAAATATGAATAGTTCAAGCTACTAGAAATGACAAGGTTCATATGCCTTTAAAACAATTCCTACGATAATACTTAAATGAAAATTAAATGTATTTTATTTTATGTGAACTTGGAAATGTAGGTTATCCTAGATGTAGAAAAAGAGAAAGGCTAATCATTGTTAGGTATTCATCTACATATGGAAACCATATGGAATGAGAAATAACTGGGACAAACATTAAAAATAAGGGAAAATCTAGATTAATTTCACGTGCAAAATTCTAAAGGAAAAATGAACTATGACATGAACCCTTCCCCCTTTTCTGGACCATCCTAATATTCCTATTCAATTTAAGTATGAATGATTCCCTTGACATAACTGCCTTAGTTATTTTATGTCATTATGATGAGGTGGCAACAATGATGTAACATACCCAACTTCCTTGTTGTGTGACACTACTACAAATTTGACTTAATATATAACTCTAATACCAATTTGTTTTAAATGCATGCACATAATGAAGGGTTTTTCAATTACCTCCTAATTGCTTACTAGTTAAATGAAAAACTTGTGCATTTAATTATAAATCTAGTGTTTGTATGAAACTTGTGAACTATCATTCACTGTATATGCTAATATAATATATTATGTTCCAATTAGGTTATAGTGTTCTAAAGGAGTTTCACTAAGCAAGATATTACTATTCTTTTACAAACCACTAACTAAAGAAATCCACACTTACAAAATCAATATAGAAAACTTCTACTTAGCGGGATTAGGAAGCTTAACATTATAAGGCCCCAACACAAGTAAAATAGCTAGTCTACTTTTGTGAGAAAGGAACTGACACACTTCTACCTAGTGGGCTTAGAAAGATTAATGTTATAATCCCCAATATAGGTGGATAAACCACATACATAGAAAGTAAATCACACAAGAAATCAAATGGTGACTTACTTAAGGTTTCTAACTTTCTTGATCTTTGCAACAAAGATGCATATGAGATGGTGGAATGTTGTCAAACTATAAACTAGATAATCCAATCCAACAAGATTTATTAAATAAAATAATGAAATTCTGGGAAAATATAATAAGTGAAACACAATATTCATAAACAGACTAAATTACTTATCAAATTAATTAGTTGTGTCATCATTAAGAAATAGAGTAATTACTGAATCAATAGAAATATAAATAACTAAAATCTATTCTATATAATTATAGGCAATATCTAAGTAAGGAAGGGGCTCTACCTTGTTGGGTGAAGCATTAGTTATGAAACTAGAAGAGCACCTAAATTATGAGCACACCATACACACAAAGAAAATAATAGGGAACAAAACCATGACATTTGTATTATCAAATATTTAGAATGTAAACTACAATCAATGGTCCTTGTCCATCTCGAGCAAAACAAGGTGTTTTTATACAATGGTGTAGTCTTAATTTAATCAAGGAAACAAGGGACAACAATGATAATCTTTATATTTTCAAGTTTATCCTTCCTTGTTCCAATAATTTTACCAAAAGTAGAGAAATCAAACAAATGCTTACTCATTCATTTATTGTTTCATGTGGAAATTGGGTCAATCTTTTGTTTCAATTAAACTTTCTTTGTTGAGCAACCAAATACCCCTTGTCACTTCCTACATTGAGTGATCCAATGGGAAAGCTATTGTTGAGCAATCCATTGATGAAAATTGTATAGTTGGAGGTTGAACAATGTCACGTTGTACCAGTTGTCATAGAGTGGCAATGGTTGTCCTTAACAATTGACTACCAAGGTGTTGCAACATTGAACTTTGGACATGTTGTAGTAGTGGATTTGCAACACTAAACTCTATCACATTATAGAAACAAAGTTGCATAAGATGAGTTCTATCATTTTGCAGTATTTGCGTTGTAACACTCACACTCTATCATGTTGTAGTATTCGAGTTGTAACACTCACACTCTATCATGTTGCAGTAACTAAGTTGCAGCACTCACACTCTATCACGTTACACAATATATTGTAGGATTGAACTTTGTCATGTTGTAGCAGCTAAGTTGCAGCACTCACACTTTGTCATGTTACATCAACATGTGGTAGCAATGAACTCTATCATGTTACAATGACTAGAGTTGTAGCATTTGCACTCTAGTCATGCCGCAACAACACAATTTTGATATTGCAATTTGTTGTGTTGCAATAGTGTGGTACCCAAGGTGTTGTAGCAATATATGGGTGTTCTACAACCTAAAGGCTTTGTAGAAACACAAATGGTATTGCAATAATTGTCCTTTACTATCTCTTCAAAGTTATATTTATGAATCTTCTTGAAGTGATTCTCATGAGTTTTCACCAATTAACATAAAAGGAAAATTCATTGAGAAATACATATGAATGGATATTAAAGTGACATAATTGGAAGATATTTGTACCTTGATAAAAAATGCACCTTTATGGGCTAAATAGGTTAGGGGGTGGTATGAAAATGGAAAAGGTACTAAAAAAGGTGTTGGATATGTACTAAAAATATGTCCATTTGGGTGCCCTTCATCTTTGCTCAACTGAAGATTGGGTAGCTACTATTGCATGTCTCTATGCAATTGGGTAGCTACTATTAATCATAAAGGGTGTCCCTCCCATGGAGATTGCTAACATTGTAGTCAACTTTCCCTACTTCATGGGCATGAAAGTGTCATTTTCTCTTTTCAAACTCCCTCCAACAAGAAACCTCTTCCTTTTTAGTAATGTTGTAGCCTTTCTAATATATTGGGGATGGAAAATAGATAATGGGATGGTGGAAATTGAGGCCTATGCACTTATTCCCATAGATATACATGCACTTGGTGTACTATTGCACTCTCTCTAGTACCATTGCAAGAATTTTGGGGTTGAACAGGTCCCTTCGGCGTATGTTTTTTATGGCCTGCTTCCACCACTAAGAAAAATATTGTACAACTATCTTTACCAATACCTATATTTTTTTTGTAGTGATGAATGGCTTCTCGTTTATTATGAGCCATGAAATATGCATATCATCGAGAGTTCACCCACTATAATGCATGATGAGAACATCCTTGGGCCTGTAATATTCTTCCTTGATCCATAGATTGTAGCTATTATTGTTTTTTTCCACCTTGTGAGTGATTTCATAGTGAGCATGGTTATTCAAGTAAGAGAGAAAGGCTCTTAGAAGGAAATCTCCCACAAATTGGTTAGTATTCTAAGCTATATCATGATGCAAGAAAATGTGATATTGGTGTAGCTCACACAACAAGTTCTTCTCTTTATTTGTGCTTTCATAATAAACCTCTAGGAAGGTGCTCGGAGAAGTAATCTCATATGGTTTACTAGTCATTATGGCCTTCCTTTGAAACATGATATATTTTCATGTAGGTACATGTAGAAAGGGGAGGGTGCCTTGCAACTAAGTGTAGACTCCACCAATAACCCAAGTTAAATATTTCCAATCCTTGTCTTTTCCACTTGTATTTGGAGCTTGAATGTTTTCTCTACTTCTTCTTTCATCTCCCTCCTCCAGGTATCCCATTTATCTCTGTGGACCTATAATTGTTTTTCCCACTTCTCTCTGAGCCTTTTGATAGCCTAGAAATGATCCCTAATAGGAAACACTCCTTATCCCTAAGTTACCATCATATCCTTCCATATTTATTCCTTGGATTTTACTCACACATCAAAATGTCTATCTAAACAACCTTATCTTCCATTAAAATAAGCTTTGTCTAAGTGATTGCTTCTAACAATTCAAGTTTTTCATCTTATGTTTGGACAACCTCCTATTTGGTACGGATTTACTCTTTAATTGTTTCTTTATGACATGTTACCTTTGCCCCATAAATAGCCTCTTCTTTTTCCCTTGCGTCAAGGAGCTAAATTTCTTGAGAAAGGCAATATAATCCTTTAGAGGATTGAGTTCTTAATGCAGTGTCAAGGATTCTAGGAAAATGTCACACCCTAATGAAGATATACAAATGCTATTACATGGATCCCAAGGAAGTATCACCGATCTTAATGCAACATCAGGGATCCTAGGAAAATATACAAGTCTTGAGGTATAGCATTGTTGTGAGATCTACAACAACCCCCTAATTTATTGAAAATAAAATAAAGACGCTTTAAAAATTTTCACTGAAAATTATATTATAAATAAACCATTTTTATTCAATTTCCCAAAAACCTTAAAATTTCTTTAAAATATGGACATCCATATGAATAAACACTTGTATTTCATCATGTGTACTGAACTCCTGAACTCCCAAAAACTCTGATATATCTCCAGAACACACCTTTAATAATTTTTTATACATTTTATACATTTTTGACCCTTCTCTATATATTCAGGTATATGGTCGCATTTCTGAACACCTGCACCTCTGACCCTCCCAAATGGCACCTTTAATAAAGTTTTATTGATTTGTGACTTAGTGTGGAGTCTGATACTTTTGATAAAACTCAATATGTTTTCGTCGTGAACTCCTGGACTTCTGCACCTCTCGATTTTTTTATATGCTTTTTGTCTGCTTTTTGTCGTTATCCTTGATTTACAATTTTTACCCAATTATCTAATAAAATTAATTTAACCACCTATATTTGGAATGTGGGTGATATTTTGACCAAATGATTTTAACTAGACCCTATATCTCGAGTATTTACGAATTTTGATATTTGTTTAATAATTTTGTCATTAACCCACAATAGAATTGTATTATTTATTTTTTGTAATAAATAAGACTCTGCGTTTAGCTATAAATGTTTTTGTGACCTAATACCCATCTGAAGCACGGACTTCTGGACTTTGTGTATATATATATATTTATATATATATATATTATATATATATAAATTTAAATGAAATTATTTTTATTTTTTTAGTTTTTTTCAAACAAATCATTTGGCACCCTGCCTTACGTTTAACGCTTATATCGTGAAATAGCCTGGACCTTCGCACCCCTTCATTGAAATGAAAGTTAGTTGGAAATTTATTCCAAACTTAATGTTTATTAACATTTTCACATTAGCGTTAATATGTTTTGTGCTTAGAATATTTTTAGAAAGAAAAAAAAAAACTTATCTCTTTTAGAACACATTCAAATCGCTACGCATAAATTTTTTATTTTATAGCTGTTCATTGTGTTTTATGTGCTCCAATTTCCAAATTCCTAAGAGAATTATTTCTTTATTCGATAATTTCACTTGATTTGGTTAGTAATGGCATGAATTTTGATTCAATTTCATTTTTGTTTTCAATTTGGATATCTTTTCAATTCTAGTTTGTTATTTACAAGAGAAAATTGGGAAGGAAAGGGAAAACTAAAGCTACCAAAATCGCAATATAAAATATTAAACTGAACATAAAAATGACAGAGGGTCAAATAACAGAGGAAAAAAATTCAATTTCTTCTTTCTTTTTGGACACAACATTCAAAGAATAGAATGAAGGTATTGTATCTTGGGAATGGATATATGACTTCTTTGAAAAAAATGAATTGAAGGACCCATAATGTTCTGATGAAGTCTCATGTACAAATTATATGCATTATGAAGCATTCATAAAGACAGAGTTGCATACAATCGCCACCAGGATAACCATATTCCCATATTATGACATGGTGAGTTAGATCATCTCACATGCCCATATTCATACCTATTTAATTGTTGACCATGCAAAACATGTATTGCTTCTTGTAAACCTAAGGTCTTATAATGTATTTATAAACTCAATCCTCCCAAAGTTTTCTGAATATGGACTTTTTAATTGGTTTTGAGAACAATGTAATTAAGAAAAATAACAGGAATCATGCTACATATATTAAAAATTCGCTAGATGATCTAGAGGGTTTCAAGATGAAATTAGTTAAAACTATATCCAACAAGATAGTTTAAGAACCCTCAAATATTTTATAATCATGATGCTTTCAAGACTTTACGGTGAACTAAACCCTTAGCACTACAAATTTGACTGGGTTTCACTTATTTATGCTATTTTTAAAAAATCTCAGAGGTTCAATTGGGAAGATATTTTGTCCCAAAACCTTACTAAAGCAATCAAACTTTCTCAATTTTCCCCTCCATGATTTGGGCAAGGGTTTTTAATGTCATCTTATCTTGTAGATATTGTCATAGCATCCATACATTTTCCATTAATGGAATGGAGTTATTCTCTAAGTCGCCACCAACCTATTCAACAACTATGTTCTATTTTATGTGAGAGTAGATACACAAATCATTTTTATGATATTTTCAATAACATTATTCTTTATTTTCATAAATTTCTATTTGGAAAAGTTTCACCAAGAATCAGTAAAGAAGTCCAATCTATATTGCAACAAGTTGGAGATTGGCTTGTTGAGGAGAAGTTTTCTTATATTAGAGTTTATGGTTATGAAGTAGGTCCACATGTCCTTCCCCAGTATATTCCAAATATGCTTGCACTAAGAGAAATAGAAAATCAAATAATGGTTAATAGAATTACCATTTTCTCACACAAAAAATCAAAGAATCTATGGCATTAATTTCCCATTAAGATTGGTGAGTTGATTTTAAAAGAAAGGGGACATGTTCTAATAGAGGAAAATGGTTTAAAGGAAATACGGTTGCCATCTCTCCCTCACTACAAATATGATCCAAAAAATATTGTTCTTGATAATTCCTAGTTGGTCAAGTATTCAAATAATTATGTTCACTACTAGCCACCTTTTGACTATGTTTTTATAAATCTTGACTCCTTCAACCAAGTCATCTCGAAGGATCGTTTAATGAGTATGGAGGAAAAAAAATTGCATGATTTTAGGCAAGATACCTATAATTGTTATCTCAAGAAGAGAAGTGGATTTTTAGGTTTTCCTCTTGCAAGGTTAAAATTATTGGAAGGAATGAGCTTGTCCTTCACATATATCATCACAGAAATTGATTTTCAATCTACATTTGAGGAGAGTGGGAAATAAAGTAATGTATCAGTATTGATTCCACCAAAACTTCTTATAGGAAAACATCACACTTGAATAGACCAAGAAGGAACAGATAAATAGTCAACTCAAGAAGAAATGGTAGAATGGCCACAGAACAAAAATCAGTTAATGTCTTAGGAACAGGTGTCAAGAATTATTCTTATGGAAATAGATAATAGACATTAAATCACTTAAAAATTTGGATCAATCTAATGATAAAATGGGTATTGATCCTACTAAGATAGAACAAGAGGAAACTATTTAGAAAATTGTTCAATAAAATGTTTAAGAAATTGCTAAAGAAATTAAGAGGAGTCTAAATCCATCAGTTCAGGCAACTGAAATCATTTATCCTCAAGCAACTATCAATCATGAAGCAGCACAAACTTCATAAGATATTCCAAAGGAGTCAGTTGAGGAGATCTTGCATAGCCTTGTTTCATCTATTCAAGTAACATAGGTAGTTTCTCTAGGAGTATATGTTACTCCTATTTCAACTAATATTCCATTCTTTTATCCTATTTTCAAACCAATTTTTTAAGTAGAACTAGTGGTAGAGATTGTTGTATCTCTAAGTGAATATTTTTATAATTCACAAATAATGTGTATTGTTAAAATATTGAAGAAGAGAAAGCATGATTCTATGGAAACACCTTTAGAAATAAGTTGGAAGGCAATAGGAAGACCTAAGAACAAAGAGATTGAAACATATTCATCCCTAAGAGATTTTATCACTAATAATCAAAGGACGGTACAAGAACTTTCTCAAGAATTTGGTAGAAGTCAAAAAAAGATAAATGAATTGGAAGTGAGGTTAGAAAAAGGCATATTATTTAATGAAAAGGAGTGAAATCTCGTGACATTGTCCTAAGAGAAGGATTTTATTTAGCAATGCAACAAATTGAAGATTGGCATAAGCTAGAGAAGTCAGATTTGGAGAAACAATTGAAGACAAAGATATCAAAACTAGAAAAATAACACTCCTAGTAGGTTGAAGCTTTGAAATAGGCTCACGATAGACAAATTGAATTTTGAAAGAGGAATCATATATCAATAGCCAAACAATTACTACAACATTCCAAGTACAAGTCAAATCTCTTGAACAAAAATTAAGTAAAAATCAAAGTACATCTTTGGATATTAATATTTTTAAAGCTCAAGCTTTAGCTATAAATAAGCAGCTTAAAAAAGTTAAATTAGAGTTTTTCAAGCAGTTGAGAATTTTTTTTTTTTTTTTTTTTTTTTTTATCAAGAATTAATGTATTTTTCTGATCAAATTAAAGCAATAATGGAAGAAGATGAAGTATTGAGTAATCAATTTGGTAAAATTGTAGATTAGGAAAGAGATATGACTCCTAAAATAATACAGAAATTATCCAAAAAGGATAAAAATTTAATGCAAGCTTCCTTAATTGAAAGAGGCCCTCACAGTAAAGTTATTAAGGAATGGATTACATAAGTTATTGCTTGGTGTGATGCCATATGTATTAGATATTGGAGAAGAGTTTGAAATGCCACATCCACAAGGACTCATAGAGGCATTACCATAAATAATTTCCTAGAAAGGAGTGGAACAAAAAAGGGTAACTAATAGTGATAAAATCAAGAAGATGAACTCCTAGAACTCACGAGATATTCAAATGTTTTTCCAGTTTCCATTTGAAAAAATAAAATTAATTTATAAATTATCATCTAAGTACAACTAGAAGAAGAGGTATATTGAAATATGTATGGCTCAATTCCAAGATAGTTCGAAGAGTTTCACTCTTGTTAATCTACCGCATATATCTTATACATTCACTCAATGGTCGCAATACATTGAAGATAACAAGAAAGAAATTGCTCCTGTCCAAATGATAGATCACCTAGAGCAAGCACTGGAAATGATGGAGGAGAGTTAGTAGCCTGCACAGCAAACAGAAGGATTAAGTCAAATCAATAAGATATTATTTTTTTCTCTTTTTATGTAATAAAATCCATGGATTTTTCTATTTTAGAAAAATAGATATTATATTATTTTTGTAATTTCAAATATTTATACAGCCCTTTATGTTGGGGTAAGGATTCGAAATATTTGTATTTGATGATATTAATATTATAATCAGAAGTTGCAAACAATTTTTGAAGATCACTTAGAATTGATATATCTTTGAACTCCATATTTGGAATACCACATGCTTTTATAATCTGTTTAAAGCATTGATGGTATTTTCATTTATAGCTTTCATTCGAATATGAATACTTGTTGAATATTTGAATACACTTATTGTCCTTTCTTCTAAAATGATAAAGTGTAATGTTTTATTGAGTTGTTTAAATAAGCGAAGATTTATTCTCAGTGTTTAAGTGGATCGACATTTCTTTTCCAATATTTGAAAAAGAGAGACAAAGAAATTTTCTCTCATTCATGATATTAGTTGCCTTTCTATAAAGTAGATCAGTTTATTGCATGTAAAAAAATTGAAAATAAAAAATAAAAATATATACGATCATTAAGAAGCTCTTTAACAAGAGCCTAAAATCAATCTAGTGGCTGACTGAACCCACATATAAATCTAGGAATCAATATCTCGATCATTTTCTATAATTTCTAAGTACCGCACTTGGGTGATTACCTTTCCCTGTTGTTCAAGCCCTGTAAATCCTAGCACACACAACCATTTGTAATATTTTGATAATATATTGTATGTAATTTTCTATGTCATATATTTTCCTTTTTATATTTTTATTTTTGTCATTTCTTTAGGTTAGAATAACAAACTTATAACAAGAAGTAAATCCCAAACTTATACTTCCACTATTCCCACATTCAAATCCTCCAAACCCATCAAAGAAAACACAAACCACTGATGAAGCTTTTGTTTCAACAATTAAAGTTGCACATATTGAGAATATCATGTATGCCTTACCTAAAGACATGAAGAAGACTAGAGAAAACATTTCTTTGTTTGAGTTATGTAAGTTAACTCAGCAAAAGAATAAATTAGTCAAGGCTTTAGAGGTAAATTTTCCTGATAATCAATCAATATCTAATGGTAATACTCAAAATAATACATCAAAGAAACCTTCAAATATAGAAGTAGGATTGATTGGAGATAGATCAATTTCTCATACTCCTCCTTTCATTTTTACTTTTCAAATCTCTAATAGAAATGTACATTGTATGGTAGATTCAAGGGCTTCTTCTAATGTTATCTCATATTCTATGGCTAAGAAATTAGATATAATGCCCATAAAATCCGCCAAACAAATTGTGTAGCTTGATAGATCTAATGTCAAAGTCCTATTGGAAGTTAAATATGCATTGATTAGGTTATCTTCCAATCCCAAAATTTATTAGATTATCGATATTTTTGTTGCAGATACTCCTTAATCATATGGGTTATTTTTTTATGTGTTGCACAAAACTCGAAGATCAATGATCGCTATGTCCATGTGTGATGCCCCAGGTTAAATGTAAATATTTTATTTTACTACAGTAAATGGTAAACTGAATTGATTGTTACTATCATTTTGGATTTAATAATATTTCATGTGTTTTATTATGAAAAAGAAAAATGTTCTTGAAAAGCTGGCAACTAACAAGAAGGTGGTTGTTGTGTGTATCTCAAAATACCCTAACTACTTTCCTAACAGGGTTTTTTCAGGAGGAAAGGAAGCAGGGAAGGGGGTTCTGCGATGTTGGGACAGGCAGAGGATGAAAAAACACACAAAAAAGAAAAGGCTAAGTCTGGTGATGACCAGATAGCCCAGCATGAAGGTGCAGTGACTTGCTAAGGGCAGTGGCCCGGCGAGAGAGCTAGGGGGGAGATTCTGGTCCCGGAGGATGAATCTCAAGGTTGGGTGGCATACTAGAAGCGGGAAAGCGATGGAGGCCCAACTTCTAGAGTATTCATAAGTTACACTAGTACAAGTAAGTGAGTAAATAGTTTTAAGCAATTATGCATGAATATTGGATGAAGGTAAACGTACTGAGTAGAATTAGCAGTTACTGTAGGAAAGACCAGAACTTGCTATTATCACCAAAGGTATGTTGACTGATAGGATGTATTTCCCTGTTGAATCTTAATTGTTCCCTTCTTTATATAAACGAAGTAATTCCCTATTGATATTTAATTGTTATTCTTTCTTAAAAGAAAACAGATAGCGGTAGTGAATCCTGGAACCATCATGACGATAGGTAATGCGATGGGTACTATAGAATGGATATAGTCATCAACTGTAGTTGGGCTGTTCTTAAATGTAGAATGACAATAGGACAGGGAGGAAGAACTGTGATATATTTCGAATTAACACCCTTAGCATACAAACTCAAGTAAGGCCTAGAGTAACGCCTAGCAGAAATAATGGAGTCTGTAGGAAGTTATAAAACCCTGGTCATGAACCATATGAGGCTAAGTGCCTATGTGTCCAAAAGAAAGATCGTTTATGTGTTTGGTCGGGTTGAAAATTTGTGCACACTGACAGTGTAAAACCCGCGGATGGAAAATGACACTGATTAAACAATCCCTGCTAAAAGCATGATAGTGAATAATAGATTTCCATAACTGGAAAAATCCCGGACATCAGACTCAGAAGGTTTACCAGTTCAGAGGGTTACCCCGTATATACCTCCCTGGAAATGCTGGTCCAGGTTGAACCCTGGAATAGGGTTTTGTCCTGGCCGCACTATTATAGGGTGGCACTATGGGCATAGCAAGATTCAAGTCTAGCCTTTAAAACCCTCAAACAAAGACAAGTTCAGGGTAAGTGAAGACTGTAGATACATTTGATGGAAATAAACTGATAAATGATTCTGCCTAACTTAATTGTGAGAACAATGTGTCGGGTGGAGCCATTAAGCAGCAATTAAATATGTATACAAATAAATATTTGAGGCATACATATATTGTTAATTGAAATGTAGAAACTAGAAATGAAACCCATAGTCATACACAAAACAGCTAATTCAGCGCCATCAATTCAGGGAGAAGGAATATATATATAACAATCAGTTTGAGCCAAGAATCTGAGGAAACAATCATTTATGGAACCATAGCACGTATTAGAATTCCAACCAAATGTCCATGTACAGAAAACAATTTGGAAGACAAATAAATAGAGAGCATATATGTACAGTTCATTCAAAAAAATTGGGCTATGAAAATGAAGAGTAAGCCCAGGATCATGGGTGAAACTTCGACAGCCCATTATAGGTCCAGTAAATAAACAACCTGTGTATTCAAGGGGGGTTCAAAGGAGCAACCCTGAGGGACGAAGCCCGATACACTTTAATAAGAAAAAAAAGGAAAAACAGAATCATCAAGGCCCAAAGCAAGGGCACTCAAATAAGTATGCTCTCACAAGCTGTAATTACATTCAAGCACGGTGGCATGTAGATCGAGAAACAGAATCAAATTCCAAATCTTGGCAAATGAAATATCTTCATACCCGAGGAGGTTGAATGACCAACAAATCATCTCTTTCTCCGTTCAAGGCCACCTGCAACCCAGCTAGCTGGAGCAAGGGTGCCTGCGTGCAAGCCATACCCATGATTTAGGCTTGTAAACATCTAACCTATACAAGATAAGCGTACCCACAAAAACCATAACTGGAAAACAGCAAATAATTAGAGTAGGGAAAGAATTGGGCGGTAATAGTTGGTGATGAAACCTGGTGGTAGGAGTAGGTTGTAGCCTTGGGTGCAGGCTCTCGACATTCAATTTCTGGCACAGTGAGGGTCAAGCTCTCCACCCAGGCAGAGGGTAGATTAGGTTCCAGAGCTTTCTGCGAAGGAATGAGACCCCAATACCGCACCAAGGATAGAGTAGGTCGGCGAGAAACCATACTAACCGTTGGATCATCTGACTGTCTCATAGCCGTCAATGCATGAAGGATCACGAGGTGGCAGCTGGGTGTTGTCTCATAGCCGTTGATGCACAAAGGATCTTGAGGTGGCAGCTGGGTGCTACCCACGCCACATATTCGGGGTGGGACAGGTCAGTGAATGCTCAAGCAATGTAAATAGAAGCCCAAATCAAGATGTACTGAAACCACATAAAAATCTATGTACTGATAGTTGCATACACTTGAAGTATTTAAATGATAGAGCACTACGTGTCAACCCGATGGGTGGTGGGTACAGACTATGGAACTGTCATTTCTCGGGCTTTTAATTTGACCCATTATGCAAAGGGTGCCAGTAATATGAATGTAGATCTGTTAACTGTGTGAAGCCTTTTACAAGTCTCAGTCAACCGGGTGGGTATGTCGAAACCCACTAATCTTGTCAGTGCGCAATTATGTATTAATCATTATGAAACTGTAAATATTTCTTTACCAATATTTTTTTTTACTGTGGGACACATGACAATTGGTATTAGAGCCCAGATTTCAACAACTGTGGCCTCTGGGATAAACATTAGAAACTAAAGAGACAAGTCAATTATTATATGTTTCACAATTGCAACTCTTCTTATATCTGAAGGAAACAGTTAATATGTTAATCCTCTTTCTGGTGTTGTTCTCAGGCAAAGAGCAGGGGGAACTAGAAGATAGCTAACATGCGAAGGACAAGTAGTGCTCCCCACTGGTTTGTAATAGGCCAGGGACATGCAACAGACCCTGGGGGTAACCCAGAATTATGGGTACAGCTTGGGGAGGAGACCCACAGCACGAATTTGGCAATATTATAGATAGTACAGGAACTGAAAAATGAAATGGCTCGTTTGCGGGTGGATAATGCTAGATTGACCATGGAGTAGGAAAGGATTTTAAAGAGCTTATCAGACAAGCAGAATCAACAACCGCTGAATCCCAGTGCTGAGCAACAAGGAGTGTCGAAAGAGAAAACCCACCACACTGAACCAGAGGAGTCGGGGGAAAGGGATGTAGAGTGTGGAGAATGATCTGATAAGCTTTCAAGCAACAGACATCAAAGAGGTAACAAATAGAGTTGCAAGGACAATTTCGTAAGATTAAACTGCCACACTTTGACGAAGAACAAGAGGAAGCAGTCAAGGCATGGTTGATTAACATGAACAAATATTTCCAACTGTACGAATATGATCACAACCTCAAGGCCCAGTTAGCCATTTTACAGCTACAAGGGAAGGCCACATTATGGTGGATGAAGTTGAAATTTTCAAAGGAGTAAGTGAGTAGAATGTTACTTGGGACAAATTCTAGAAATATTTTAAGGAAAGGTACCTGATGGAGCATTTCTATGACGAAAAGGCAAGGGAATTCCATGACTTTCGTTTGGGACAGCAGACCATGGATGAATTTATTACTAGGTTTACATCATTACTTCGTTATGTACCCTATATTAAGGAGGAGAAGGCTAAAGTACAGAGGTTTGTTAGCAGTTTTCCCTCGAATATGAGGGAATGGATTGAGTTTGACAATCCAAAAACAATGGACGAACTAATACGCAAAGCCAAGATTTGTTACCAGCAAAGTAAGTAGAAGGGAGAGGTTCTGGGTAAGAGGTGGGCTGACAGGAGAAACAACAAACTGGCTAGAAATAATAAAGGTAACCGTGGGGGAGGTAGTAAGGGCCTAGCAAAAGGGAAAGCCAACAGGAATTCACAAAAAAACCCCCTCAGATCAAAACCCACTGGTGAGTCAAGAGTTAGCGAACCATCTGCAAAATTTGACAGCGAAGGGACAACAAGGCCCCCGGTGCAGTGCTGGGGTTGTGGTGGGCCTCATTATGTCAAAATTTGCTCACAGCAGAAAGGAGATGAAAAAATTTCCCAGATCCACAAAGCATCAAAAGTTGGTGACATGGGACATAGTTTTCCAAGGATTAATGCAACCCTAGAGGATCGTCAGGTGGAGTACTAGCCGAGCATGGTGGAATTTGAAGGTAAAATTTCAGACCTTACTGTCATTGTTTTAAATGAACCAAGAGCCACATTAATTTACATTAGTCCTAAGACTGTGGAGCAATGTAAATTGCAAACAGTTAAGTTTAGGAATGCATGGTTAGTACAGTTGGCTATAGGGGCGAAGCGAAGAGTCCAGGCTAAGGTTGATAACTGCCCCTTAAAAATAGCAAGACAGTTAATAAGGGCAGATCTGAATGTACTCCCCCTTGGTTCTTATGATGTTCTTATTGGTATAGACTAGCTGGAAAGACATTGGTCCCTAGTCAACAACAAAACAAAGACTATTTACTATAGGGATGAGCTGGGGGCCATGCAAGAAATACAAGGGATTAAACGGCCTGTGCAGGTTCGGTCAATAAATGATTCTCAGTTAGCTAAGTGCATTAGGAAGGGGTGTCAGATTTATGCCATCCAAGTAGGCTATGCTAATTCGAAAGATAAAACAGCCACTTTGGACAACATCCCTGTAATACAAGAATTTGTTGATGTATTTCTGGAGGAAATTCCTGGATTGCCACCTAAGAGGGATATAAACTTTACTATTGAATTAGTACTAGGGGTAGCACCAGTATCCCGAGCCCCCTATCGAATGAGTACACCTGAGTTGACAGAGTGAAAAATGCAGTTACAAGAACTACTGGACAAAAATTACATTCGTCCCAATGTGTCCCCGTGGGGAGTACCAGTATTGTTTGTCAAGAGAAAGGACAACACCCATCGAATGTGGATAGATTACAGTCAGTTGAATAAGTTAACCATCAAGAAAAAGTATCCCTTACCCCGGATCGATGAAATTTTTGATCAAGTAAAGGGGGCAACAGTATTTTCCAAAATCGATCTGCGATCTGCTTATCACCAAATTCGGATTATGGAAGAAGACATAGCTAAGACTGCTTTTAGAACCAGGTATGGGCATTATGAATTTGTGGTGTTACCCTTTGGGTTAACTAATGCCCTGACGACCTTTATGTGTTTAATGAATAGAATATTTCATCAATATTTGGACAGATTTGTACTGATCTTTATTGATGATATACTGATATATTCTTGCACGATGGAGGAACATAAGGAGCACCTCAGGCTAGTGCTACAAACCCTCTGGGAACACCAATTATATGCCAAGTTTAGTAAATGTGACTTCTTTAAGGAGGAAATACAATATTTGGGGCATATAATCATGAAAGAAGGAATTGCAATGGACCCTGAGAAGATAAAGACCATAATGGAATGGCCTGTACCCAGGGATGTGGTAGACATCCGATCTTTCATGGGATTAGCCAGATATTACAGACAATTTGTAGAAGGATTCTCTAGAGTAGCCTACCCTATCACCTCCTTGCAGAAAAAAGGAAGAGCTTTTAGGTGGACCCCAGAATGTCAAAAAAGTTTTGAGCAACTTAAGTATCGGCTCACCACTGCACCCATTCTGAATATAGCTGACCCCAACAAGGAATATGTGGTGTGCACTGACACAAGCAAAGAAGGTGTAGGAGGCGTGTTGATGCAGGAAGGGAAGGTAATCGCCTACGAGTCCAAGAAATTGAAAGAACATGAATAGAAATATTCTGCTTATGATCTGGAATTGGCAGCCATTATTCACGCCTTAAAAATGTGCCGACATTACCTTATGGGTAGGAAATTCCTACTCTTGACAAACCACCACAGTTTAACTAATTATTTCAGCCAGCCCACCTTAAACGCCAGACAAGCATAGTGGGTGGATTTCCTAAGCAGTTTTGATTTTGAGATCAAGCATTTGAAAGGGAAGGAGAATCGGGTGGCAGACGCGTTAAGTCAAAAATTACAATGTTTATATGAAATTTCCTTTAGTGAATGGAAAAGCCCTTTTGAAGAGATGATTAAAAAAGCAGCAGAACAGGACTTGGTATAACAACAAATATAACAACAAGTACAATAACTGACCAGCCATGGAAATCAGTCAAGTTACTCAGTAATTGATATTGGAATGTTGTGCTACAAAAAAAGGTTGTGTATACCCAATAAAAATAGCATTAAAAACTTACTGCTGGATGAATTTCATAAAAGCCACTATGTCTGTCACCCAGGATATCAGACAATGATTAACTCCCTACAGAAGGAGTACTATTGGCCAGGTATGAAAAGAGATGTAGTTGAATACCTGGCACGTTGTTTGGAATGCCAGCAAATCAAGGCAGAGCATCAACACCCTGCGGGGTTACTGCAATCGTTACCCATTCCAGAATGGAAATGGGAGACCATCTCCGTGGACTTCATAATGGGTTTGCCCAAAACAAGGAAAAATAATGATTCCATGATGGTAGTGGTGGACAAACTAAGTAAATCGTCACATTTTATACCCGTACAATCAACCTATAAAGCTGTACAAATTGCCCATATCTTCATGCAGAATATATTTAAGCTGCATGGGTTACCTAAAACAATAATCTCAGACCGGAATGTGAAATTTACTTCAGCCTTTTGGAGAACGTTGTTCGGGAAATTAGGAAGTCAATTGAATTTCAGCACAACTTATCACCCTCAAACTGATGAGCAAACTGAACGAGTAAACCAAGTGGTAGAAGACATGTTACGAGCATATGTTATGTGACAACCAACCAAGTGGGAAGATTATCTGCACCTGGTTGAGTTCGCATATAATAATGGCTACCATACATCCTTACAGATGAGCCCATTTGAAGTATTGTATGGGCAAAAATGTCGCACACCCGCAAGCTGGAGTGGGCCAGAAGACCGATTAATGTTGGGACCCGACATGCTTAAGGAAATGGAGGAAACGGTTAAGGAAGTGAGATTCAATTTAAAGGCAACCCAGGATAGACAGAAAAGTTTTGCGAACTAGAAGAGGAAGTTTAAGGAATATCAAGTCGGTGGCCATGTATATGTGAGAATTCGAGCAAAGAGAAGCACGTTATAGTGGAGTGGGTGTGCCAAGTTAGCACCCCAATTTTGTGGACCATTTTAGGTCTTAGCAAGAGTTGGGCCAGTTGCTTACTAGCTCGCTCTGCCCAGTCACATACGGGTCCACAACGTTTTTCATGTTTCTTTGTTAAAGAAATACGTTTATGACCCCAAACATATAATCAAATGGCACAATATACAGGTGAGAAGTGGTCGCTGATTAACTAATCCTAATGCTTCTCTTTTAGAGGAAAATTGACTTGGGATGTTGCATGCTACAGGTCGAACCGTTGAACATCCTCGACCGGAGAGAAGTAATGTTGGGGAAGCGAGCTATTACCCAAGTTAAAGTGCAGTGGCAGCAATTTGGACCTGACGAGGCCACTTGGGAAGACGAGGAACTAATGAAAAAGGCTTATCTAGGGATGTTCATGGCTGAAAGACATCGAGACGATGTCTAATTTCAGGGGGGAAGATGTGATGCCCAGGTTAAATGTAAATATTTTATTTTACTACAGTAAATGGTAAACTGAATTGACTGTTACTATCAGTTTGGAATTAATAATATTTCCTGTGTTTTATTATGAAAAAGAAAAATGTTCTTGAAAAGCTGGCAACTACCAAGAAGGTGGTTGCTATGTGTATCTCAAAATACCCTAACTGCTTTCCTAACGGGGTTTTTTCGGGAGGAAAGGAAGTAGGGAAGGGGCTTCTACACCGTTGGGACAGGTAGAGGAAGAAAAAAACACACAAAAAAGAAAAGGCTAAGTCTAGTGATGACCAGATAGCCCAACACGAAGGCGCAATGACTTGTTGAGGGCAATGGCCTGGCGAGAGAGCTAAGGGGGAGATTCTGGTCCCAGAGGATGAATCTCAAGGTTGGGTGGCATAGTGGAAGTAGGAAAGCTGTGGAGGCCCAGCTTCTAGAGTATTCGTAAGTTACACCAATACAGGTAAGTGAGTAAATAGTTGTAAGCAATTCTGCATGAATATTGGATAAAGGTAAACGTACTGAGTAGAATTAGCAGTTACTGTAGGAAATACCAGAACTTGCTATTATCACCAAAGATGTGTTGGCTGATAGGATGTATTTCCCTGTTGACTCTTAGTTGTTCCCTTCTTTATATAAACGAAGTAATTCCCTGTTGATATTTAATTGTTATTCTTTCTTAAAAGAAAACAGATAGTAGTAGTGAATCTTGGAACCTTCATGAGGATAGATAACGCAATGGGTAATACAGAACGGATATAGTCATCAACTGTAGTTGGACTGTTCTTAAATGTAGAATGACAATAGGATAGGGAGGAAGAACTGTGATATCTTTCAGATTAACACCCTTAGCATACAAACTCAAGTAAGGCCTAGAGTAATGCCTAGCAGAAATAATGGATTCTGTAGGAAGTTATAAAACCCTGGTCATGAGCCGTATGAGGCTAAGCGCCTGCGTGTCCAAAAGAAAGACTGGTTAGTTCCCTTAGCGGGACAACCTTGCTTCGAAAGCTTGAACGTTTAAGACTTGTGTGTTTGGTCGAATTGAAAATTTGTGCACACTGACAATGTAAAACCCACGGATGGAAAATGACACCGATTCAACAATCCCTGCTAAAAGCATGATAGTGAATAACAAATTTCCATACCTGGAAAAATCTCGGACATCAAACTCAGAAGGTTTACCAATTCAGAGGGTTACTCTGTATATGCCTCCCTTGGGGTTTTGTCCTAGCCGCAATATTACAGGGTGGGACTACAGGCGTAGCAAGATTCGGGTCTAGCCTTTAAAACCTTCAAATAAAGACAAGTTCAAGGTAATTGAAGACTGTAGATACATTTGATGGAAATAAACTTACAAACGATTATGCCTAACTTAACTGTGAGAACAATGTGTCGGGTGGAGCCATTAACCAGCAATTGAATATGTATACAGATAAATATTTGAGGCATACATATATTGTTAATTGAAATGTAAAAACTAGAAACAGAACCCATAGTCATACATAAAACAGCTGATTCAGCGCCATAAATTCAGGGAGAAGGAATATATATATATATAAATCAGTTCGAGCCAAGAATCTGAGCAAACAACTATTTATGGAAATCATAGCACATATTAGAATTCCAACCAAATTTCCATGTGCAGAAACCAGTTTGGAAGACAAATAAATAGATAACATATATGTACAGTTCATTCAAAAAAACTGGGCTACAAAAATGAAGAGTAAGCCCAGGATCATGGGTGAAACTTCGACAACCCATTATAGGTCTAGTAAATAAACAACTTGTGTATCCAAGGGGGGGTTCAAAGGAGAAACCCCGAGGGACGAAGCCCCATATGCTTTAATAGAAAAAAAATAAAAACAGAATCATCAGGGCCCAAAGTAGGGGCACTCAAATAAGTATGCTCTCGCAAGCTGTAACTACATTCAAGCACGGTGCCTGTAGACTGAGAAATAGAATCAAATTCCAAATCTTGGCAAATGAAATATCTTCATACCCAAGGAGGCTGAATGACCAATAGCTCATCTCTTTCTCCGTTCAAGGCCACCTGCAACCCAGCTAGCAGGAGCAAGGGTACCTGTGTGCAAGCCATACCCATGATTTAGGCTTGTAAATATCTAACCTATACAAGATAAGCGTACCCACAAAAACCATAACTGGAAAACAACAAATAATTAGAGCAGGGAAAGAACTGGGCAGTAATACCTGGTGATGAAACCTGGTGGTAGAAGTAGGTTGTAGCCTTGGGCGCAGGCTCTCAACATTCAATTTCTGGCACAGTGAGGGTCAAGCTCTCTGCCCAAGTGGAGGGAAGAGTAGGTTCCAGAGCTTTCCACGAAGGAATGAGACCCCAATACCGCGCCAAGGATTGAGTAGGTCAGCGAGCAACCATGCTAACCGTTGGATCATCTGATAGTCTCATAGTCGTCGATGCATGAAGGATCCTGAGGTGGTAGTTGGGTGCTACCCGTGCCACGTATCTGGGGTGGAACAGGTCAATAAATGCTCAAGCAATGTAAATAGACGCCCAAATCCATATGTATTGAAACCACATAAAAATCCCTATACTGATAGTTGCATACACTACATGTCAACCCAATCGGTGGTGGCTACAGAATATGGAACTCTCATTTCTCGGGCTTTTAATTTGACCCATTATGCAAAGGGTGCGAGTAATATGAATGTAGATCTGTTAACTGTGTGAAGCCTTTTACAAGTCTCAGTCAACCGGGTGGGTATGTCGAAACCAAGTAATCTTGTTAGCACACAATTATGTATTAATCATTATGAAACTGTAAATATTTCTTTACCAATTTTTTTTTTTACTGTGGGACACATGACGCCATGGAATATTTGTACTAGGCAGATCCACGTAAAGGGATCACTTCTTGTCGACCCAACCAAATATTCTAACCATGAGGATGTCAAGAGAATTGAATATGTGACCTCTTAATAGCAAAGGTTCTTTAACAATGGGGACTCAATCAATTGATCTAACTCTTAGGGATGAATTGTATGGAATATTTTTGAGTAGATATTGGTTTGAAAACCTTATGGGTACTTTTCAACATATTGATCACACTTGAAACACAAGAAGTATATAGTCACTGATTTGGAAAATCAAAACATTTTCATTATGTTCACTCAAGAATCATTGGTTAATCATTCTTTTGATACAAACCTAAGAAATTTTACATCTAAAGAATATTCTTCAGAAGAATCGAAGATTGAAAATTTCTATTTTATTACTATAGTAATTTCTTATTCAAATCAAGCTTCTTCTTTTTCTTCTTTTTTAGAAAATGATATAAATATTGATTTTTGGATATTGTACTTTGATGGTTCTAAAGCAACAAAGGGTGTTAGTGTCGGTTGTGTGTTAATAAACCCTTAAGGTAACAAATTATAATTTCTTACATATGACATTGCTAAATATGAGGCCTTTTTACAAGGTCTTGGAAGAGTTATGGACATGAATATTAAGAAGCTTAAAGTTATATATTATCCTAAAATCATAGTTAGAAAATTCATTAAAACCATTCATTGTATTTCTAATCACCTAAATAATTACAGACAAGAGTTCTAGAACTTAACAAAAAACTTTGACAACTTTTATTTAAATTAGTAACTCATTCAAAAGGCCTCGATGTTGATATTCTAGGCTTATTCTTGTAGAAAATTTTTCTCAGGATAAATTTTCTATGGAAATAATTTTCATACCATCAGTACCTAATAACATCTCCAACTGGAGAGTGTTTGACGATGATGACCAATAAAATATTATTTCACTATGGAAGATACCTTTAAAGGATTTATAATAGATGAAGGTCAACATAATTTTCAATTAAACTCAAATTCTCCATATGAAACTACACCACAAAAACCAATCCATAAATAAATAGTTCATCTTGAGAACCTTTATGATTTTCAAAACAATTTCAAAGGCATCACTAACTATAAAACAAACAGTTCCTCAATGTAATATGAGGTCATTAATTTAGGAACTAACATAAATCCATAGAATTTTAATTTGGGAACACTTTTTACTCTTGTTGAAAGATCAAGAATTATTTCGCTATTTAAATAATAAAATATATCTTTGCATGAACGCATGATGAATTAGAAGTTTATGATTCAAATATCATTCAACATGTGATTCCAATTAAAACATATACTAAACATATTTAGTAAAAATTGATTAAAATGCACCCTAAGCTAGAAAACCAGATTAAAGAATAACTCAACAAACTCTTAAAAGCTAGGATCATTTTTCCTATCGTGTACTCACAATGGGTATATAATCTAGTTTCAATCAGGAAGAAAAATGGGGATATCATAATTTGCATTGATTTTCGAAATCTTAATATATCTTCCAAAAAATATAACTACCTCGTTACTCTTATGGAACAAATTTTACAGTGTGTTGTTGGTTCTGAAATGTTCTCCTTACTTGATGGATTTTCTAGTTATAACCAAGTTTTGGTTGCACCATCAAATCAAATCAAGACAATATTTTGAACCAAATGGGGAAATTTTGCATATCAGAAGATGCCATTTAGTTTAATAAATGTTGGGGAAATTTTTTAGCGAGTAATAAATATAGAATTCAAGGGTCTGATCATAATTTTATGGTTTTATATCTAGATGATATAACAATGTACTCTAAAAAACATGAGGATCATGTTGAACACCTTAGGAAATTTTTTGAGAGATGTCATAAATATGATATATCATTAAATCCCAACAATGCTATATTTGTTATTACTAAAGGTAAGCTTCTTGGATTTATGGTATCTAAATATGGGATCACTATTGATTAGGACATAGTAAAATCTATCTTACAAATTTCTCATATACATAACAAAATTGAATCTTATCTTTACTAGGAAAGATAAATTTAGTTAGAAGATTCATTCCCGATTTTGCAAAAATTGTTCAACCATGTAGGATATGATCAAAAATCATCATATATTTAAATGGGACATGAAAGAAAAAGACTCTTTCAAAAGAATCTAAGAACCAATTGTTATTGTACCTATTCTCATTAGTCCAAATTTGGAAAGATATTTTATTTTGTATACTTTTGCATATGAATTGTCTTAAGAATTTGTTTTAATTCATAAGAATTTAGATGGTATTGATTTACCAATCTCCTTTATGAGTTATGGGTTTCAAGGAGTAGATTTAAACTATCCTGACATTAATAATTAGGATTATGTTGTATTTACTGCTATTAAACATTTTTGACCATTTCTTTTAAAATATCATACAAAAGTGATAGTTCCTCATCCTGTTGTACAAAATTTGCTTGTGCAAGAGGATATTGGAGAGAAGAGAGTGAAAATGACCTTCAAATAAAACCATCAATCATCATTACAAGACAAGGTATTTTTAGATTATCAACAGAGTTATTAGGATAACAAAATGATCACGAGGAAGGTTGGTATCATGAATTAGAGGTAAGTCGAGAATAAATTTTTTACATTCCTGTACTAATAGATAATTGGTATTATGAAATTAGGTACTTTCTGATAAATGGAACTAAACTTGATTATTAACATCAAAATAGAAACAAGCATTAAGATTGAAATTTTCTAGATATTAGTTAATAGATGGAATGATTTTTAGAAAAAAATTATGATAATGTTTTACTTTGATATTTGGAAATATATGATGCAAACAAAGTGATCATTGAGATACATCATGGACCACCAGGAGGACATTTTTGTGGAGAGGCTATTTTTAAAAAAATCTGCAAGCTAGTTACTATTAGCCAACTTTCTCCAATAATTCAATGCATATGCAAGAAAGTGTCAAACATGTCAAACAACTTTAGGAAGGGAAAAAGGACCAATGATACCTCTACAACCTATTGAAGTAGAAGGCCCATTTGAACAATGGGATCTAGATGTTATTGGTGAGATCAATCCTAACACATATCAATTGTAAAAATATATTCTCACTACTACATATTACTTCACTAGGTGTACTAAGACAATTCCACTTAAAAGAGTCATTGATGATTAGGTAATATCCTTTCTTGAAATACATATCATATCTAAGTTTGGATAAAGTTCATCCTTTGTATTCGATAATATTTCATATTTATCATCCCTTAAAATGACCAAGTATTGTTTGGACAAATGTATTAGAACTAAGTTTCTGCCAACTATTACCCTCATGGAAATGGATTGTTAGAATCTACGATTAAAAACCTAATCCAGATACTTAAGAAAAGTGTGCAAGATCATCAGCGAAATTAGCACAAATAGTTTCCCAATTCTTTATGGGCTGACAGAGTGACTTGTAAGAAATATTTTGGGAACTCATCATACTTCCTTGTCTATGGAAAAAAAACTATCCTCCCACCAAATATATTTTTACCATCCATGCAACTAGCTCAAATTGTTAATAGAAATTTAATCAAGGACATGGATGTAAGAATATATACTTTACGCAAACCAGATGAAGAGAGACATAAAAACAAAATCCAAATTCCATGAACGCTAGTAGATTATCAAATGATGGTTTGACAAACAATTAATCATTAATACGGGACTTTTACATTGGTGATTTGGTACTCAAATGGGACAAGATCCATGAGGAAAAAGGAAGACAATTCCAAATCCCAACATTTGTGGCTTAAACCATTTCAAATTTCTTCTAAACTTGGCCCTTCAACATATATTTTGCAAACATTATAAGGTGAGGTTGAGAACTTTCCTATGAATAACCAGATTCTAAAGAAATATTTCTCTTGAAAATTCATAAGACCATATGTAAATAATCCATCATTTACTAAAGGAAATTGATTTCTTTAAAAATAATTATTTTCTTTTGTAAATTCATATTTCATTTTCTTTTGTAAATTTTTACTTTTTATTCTATACAAAAAAATATTTTTATTTTTGTTGTATAATCTCAACTAGGGCTACATTTTCTTTGAAATGTATCTCTATCATGATAGTCATTATTATTTTAAATAAATAAATTTTAGAAAATAATAATGTTTAATTATATGAATCTTGTCTATTTTAATATTACTTTTAACTACTAAAATTTTTCATTAAGTTAGGAAAATACTTATTTGTTATTTTTAAAGGGCTTCATCACTTTCACGTAAAGTAAAAGACCTGATATCACTGATGATGAATATAAATTACCAGGTTAAAATCTATTGGAAATAATACTAAGAGGGAGGAAGGGCGGGGGGGGGGGGGGGGGGGGGGGGATGGGGGCTGAATCAATATTTACAATCTATAACATTTTCATTTCCATATTATGATTATATATGCTACTTCAATGAAGGTAACCTGCATGTACACGCAACTGTATTTAAGGAAACTAGCGTATATCTAGCAAACTTATGATTCAGTTAATTCATCATATGTTGATCTTTAATCAGTGCATCAGTACTTCATTAACCATATAAACAGTAACTAGGTGTAGTAATAACAGAACAAACCATCACACATAGGAAACACATATGAACACCAAGATTTAAGGTGGAAACCCAATGCGGGACAAAAACCACCTGCTGTTGTCTTTTTTTAATATAAGAAAAACCTTTTTACAATCTTGAACTAGTGTAGACTCATTCCAGTATGCAAGCACCCACCTGGAGAAGGCTACAACCTTCTCTCATTCTCCAGCTTCTACTGAAAGGGAGCTACAACCCACTAGCTCTTGTACTAGTCGATATGTTTACTATTACATAGGCACCAATCTACAGAAGGATACAACCTTTTTTGTTCCTCCAGGGACCACCTTTCATAAATTTTCATACCGGATACTCCTGGAACACAACACCACAATCTGAAGGCCACATTTCATCCAATTTTCATACTGGACCCATCAACAACATTGAAGCTCAAAATAAATCACCACTACAATACAACCATCAAATACATTTGTATTAACCAATCATTGAAATTCAATCATCAATCGCTGAATAACACACAACTGAATTACTAAAGTCCCTATTGGGTGTGGAGCCTGATTATCTTTTGTCTTCAAAAGTTTCAGCTGGATGTATACCCCAGGAAGATTGTACACCCCTCCATGCGGGGGGAACTTGTCCCCCCAGTGGGGGTCTCAGGGGGGATAATCCCCCCTAGCTGGGGAATCTGGGGGCCAACGGTCCCCCGGCAGGGGTTTGGGGGCAACGCCCCCAAAGCTAAAAATAGATGTAAAATTGCCTTGTAAAAGTCTAGTAATTTCTAGTCAATCTGGGGCATCCATTAGGTGGATGATTTGATGGTAGAAGTTATGTTTAGTTTAGGTTTTTTTGCCCTAGAAGGCAACCCCTCACTATATATGAGGGAATTGTATTGCGTCTATGTAGATATGTATTCTGAGTGAGGAAGAGAGAGAAGATTGAGAGTGAAAAGGGTGTTATAGCAGATCTACTTTAGGTTGTATCTCTTCAGTTTGTTGGATAATATAAAAATAAGGACTGGTTGTTTCTCCATGGACGTAGCCCAAACTGGGTGAACCACGTATATCTGTGTCTCTCTTGTTTTATGCATTTTCTGTGCTTATATTTCTGCAATATTTTATGTGTTCCATTGCTCTGTAATATATAATTTTCTAACAACTGGTATCAGAGCCAAAGGTCTATTTGGCTGATAAACTCGCAAGAGAGAAGGGTTCCTAATTTGAGTGGGAGTAATGACAAAAAATGGTAGGTTTAGGATCAAAAAATTCAACGACCAAAACTACCAATTGTGGAATATGAAGATGGAAGATTATTTTTATCAGAGAGATCTGTACCTACCATTGAGCGGAAAGTCAAAGAAGACGATGAGTATGACAGACACATAATGGGATATTATCGACAGAAAGGCACTTGGAATAATACGGTTGTGCCTAGTGGCATCTGTAGTGTTTAATATTTGAAAGGAAATGACAACAAAGGGTTTAATGTTGGCATAGGCCAAACTATATGAAAAACCCTAGGCCTCAAATAAGGTATTTCTTATGAAGCGTTTATTTAATATGAAGATGTTAGAAGGTGGATCTGTTGTAGATCATTTAAATGATTTTAATACAGTTACAAGTCTGTTAAATTCCATAGGGGTAACTTTTGATGATGAAGTTGGGGCTCTCTTATTTCTGTGCTCATTTCCAGAAAGTTGGAATGGTTTAGTTATGGCCATTAGGTCTCTGGATCTAGTACTTTAAAGTTTGATGATGTTGTCGGTGCAATCCTTAACGAGGAAATGCGACAGAAAAGCCCCAGTGAGACATCAGGTACTGCTTTGACTGCAGAGACTAGGGGAAGAAAAATGGAAAGAGGAAAGAGACTAAGATATCGCAGTAAGTCAAGAAAAGGTAGATCCAAGTCCAAATTGAGGATAGTGTGCTAGAAATGTGGGAAGAAAGGATACTTGAAGAAAGACTGCAAGTCTCATAAGGGAAAAGAAGGAGATGCTTAGCAAGAAAACAATCATGAAGCAAATGTGACAGGTGATGTGTTGCAAGATGCTTTGATTATTTCTTTAGAAAATATTATTGATGACTGGGTGGTAGATTTAGGGGCTCCATTCCATGCCACACCTAATAAGAAACATTTTCATGATTATGTTCAAGGAAATTTTGGATAAGTTCGACTGGGTGATGATAAACCCTGTAAAATCGTTGGAATGGGTATAGTTTTCATAAAAGAGCAGAATGGAAATCAATGACTATTGAAGGAGGTAAGGCATGTTCCAGATCTGAAGAAAAATCTGATTTCAATAGGGAAGTTGGGAGGTAAAGGTTGCATAATTACTTTCACAGATAAAACCTGGAAGGTCACTAAAGGATCCCTGGTAATAGCAAAAGGAGGAAAGGTTGGTACATTGTATTTATGCAATGGTATTTCTAATTCTGTTAATGCTTTAACCTCTACAGGAGAAGATACAACATTGTGGCATTATAGCCTCGGGCACATGAGTGAGAAGGGGATGCAGATTCTTCACTCAAGAAATTTGTTGCCAAGTTTGAAGCATGTTGATTTAAAATTAGTGAGAATTGTGTTTGTGGAAAACAGAAGAGAGTCAGATTCCTTAGAGTTGGGAAAGAACAAAAGAGCGAAAAATTAGAGTTTGTGCATACAGATGTATGGGGACTTGCTCAAGTATCATCTCTTGTTGTCTCTCATTATTATGTTACTTTTATTGATGATGCAACCAGAAAAACATGGATTTATTGTATTCGAAATAAATTTGATGTATTTGATACTTTTAAGAAATGGAAAGCTTTGGTTGAAAATGAGACAGGAAAAAGGTTGAAGTGTCTCAGGTCAGATAATGGAGGTGAATATTGCAACAAAGAGTTTTATAGGTATTGTTCAGAGAATGGAATTCATAGAGAGAAGCAGTTCCAGGAACACCACAAGAAAATGGCATGTCAGAAAGTATGATCAGGACAATCATGGAGCATGCAAGGTGCATGAGATTGCATGCATGATTTCCTTTACAATTTTGGGCAGATGTTGTAGATACTATTGTTTATCTAATAAACAAAGGGCCTTCAAGTTCCTTGGATGGTGGTATCCCAGAGGAGGCATGGATAGGTAAAAAGGTAAACTACTCTCTTTTAAATACTTTTGGTGGTGAAGCCTTTGTCCACATTAACAAAGAAAATAGAACAAAGTTTGAGGAAAAATCAAAGAGATGTACCTTTATTGGATATAGTGTTAATGATTTTGGTTATCACTTATATGATTATGAAAATCACAAAATCATTAGGAGCAGAGATGTAATATTCAATGAAAAGCTCTTGTATAACAATCAGCTACAGGAAAAGAAACAGGAAAAAGAAAACAGAGAATACACAGTGCTTGACAATATCACAGGAAAAGTGATGGTGCCTGAAAATCATAATGATCAACGACTAGAACAATAACCACAACAACAACAAGCACCTCAAACACTTGAAAGTGGTGTTAGAAGATCTACCAAGATAAGTAGACCCCTTGAATGATAGTATCCTTCATTATATTATGTATTGTTGACTAATTCTAGTAAACCAGAATGTTATGAAGAAGTAGTGCAAGTATAAACTAGGAAGAAGTGGGAGCAAGCCATGAAAGAAGAGATGGAATCCTTAGCACATAACTAGACTTGAGACTTAGTCAGGTTGCCTACAGGTAAAACAACATTGTAGAATAAATGGGTTTACAAGTTGAAGGAAGAAGATGGAGGTAG